>PVJS01048998.1:0-14832 GCA_004027185.1 Glis glis
GAGGGGAGAGAGGAGAGAGGAGAGAGAGAGAGAGAGAGCGCTGAGGCTGGCCGCAAAGCCGGATCCTCCGGTCTCTGCCTCCCAAAGTACTGGGATTACAAGCGTGCGCCACCACGCCCGGCGCTGGGCAATTCCCTTTCAAAGGCCTCAAGTCCCCAGCTGAAGCAAAGGTAGACTGAGCACATCCCAGGTCTGGTTCTCTAAAGATAGCCCGTAGCCGGGTGTGGTGGCGCATGCCTATAATCCCAAAATGTGGGAAGCTGAGACAGAAGGATCGCAGGTTCCAGGCCAACCTCAGCAACTTAGTAAAACCGACTCTGTTTCAAAATAAAAAAATAAGTAAAAAGGGCTGGGGTGGGGGTGGGGGTAGCTCAGAGATAGAATGCCTCTGGGTTCAATTCCCAGTACCAATTAATCAATCAATAAAATAATACAAATAAAGATATCCGGTGCCCTGGAAGCCACAGGAGAAAAATAAGGACTTGTTCTGGGGAGAAGGTACGAACCAAAAAAGAGCCAGGGAAGGTCTGGCTGAGGTGACATTTGTGTGAAGACACAAAGGTGGTAAGGAAACAGCCACATGGTTAGCTAGGAGAAAATTATTCCAGGGAGAGGGAGTAGCAAGTAGAAAGCCCCTGAGGTGGGGGCACGTCCAGTTACTACAGGCCCGACTTATGGTTTATCTTTTTTGTTGTTTTTTTGTTTATAGTACTCTACCACTGAGCTAAACCCCCAGCCCTTTTTATTTTTTATTTTGAGACAGGGTCTCAGTAAGTTGCTCAGGCAGCCCTCGAACTTATGATCCTCCTGCCTCAGCCTCCAGAATCACTGGAATTACAGGTATGCACCACTGCACCTTGGCCATATGGTTTATCTTGATGAATATTCAGTAGGGTTTATCTTGATGGATGTTTACATGTTCCATGAAAAGAATATACTTTCTGCAGTTGTTGGCACAGTGATCAATAAATGTCAATTAGGTTAGGCTGGTTGATAGCACTGTTCAAATCTTCAATATCTTTATGGATTTTTTTGTCTACTGCTCCTACCAATTACTGAGAGAGGAATGTTAAAATCTCCCAACTAGAGCCGGGCGTGGTGGAGCACGCTTGTAATCCCAGTACTTGGGAGGATGAGACAGGAGGATCACAGGTTCATGGTCAGCCTCTCAGCAACATGAGGCCCTCCATAATTTAGTGAGACCCTGTTTCACAATAAAGAATAAAAAAATAGGGCTGGGAGTATAGCCCAGAGGTAGGACAACCTTCAGTTCAATCCCCAATACCACACACACAAAAAAATCTCCAACTAGAATGTGCATTTATTTCTCCTTTTAGTTCTGTCTAGTTTTTGCTTCATTTATTTTCAAGCTCTGTCATTAGGCATATACATTTATGATGGTTATTTCTTGTGATGAATTGACATTTTATTTATTTACTTTTATTTTAATTTAATTTAATTTAATTTTTTTGCAGAACTAGGGGTTGAACCCAAGGGCATTCTACCTCCAAGCTTCACATACATATATGTATGTATTATATGTATTTATGTATGTATTATATGTATTTATGTATGTATATATTTTTTTGTACTGGGGATTGAACTCAGGGGCATTCTACCTCCAAGCTACACCCCTAACCCTATTTTGTTTTTTATTTGTAAGCAGGGTCTTGCTAAGCTGCTGAGGGACCTCGCTAAGTTGCTGAGGTTGGCCTCAAACCTGTGATCCTCCTGTCTCAGCCTCCCAAGAACTGGGATTAAGGCAAACACCACCATGCCCAGCTACTTTGCTTTATTTTTTTTTAACGTGCTTTTATTGGTGCATTGGAGTCTTACATTGCAATGAATATCTATTTGCTTTAATATTTAAAATGCATTTCTTTCAGCCGGGCGTGGTGGCGCACGCTTGTAGTCCCAGTACTTTGGGAGGTGGAGACCGGAGGATCCGGGTTCGCGGCCAGCCTCAGCTCTCTCGCTCTCTCTCTCCCTGTCTCTCTCTTTCTCTCCTTAGTGAGGCCCTCCGCAACTTCGTGAGACCCGGTTTCAAAATAAAGTATAAAAAATAGGGCCGGGGGCATAGCACGGAGGTAGAACGCCCCTGCGTTCAATCCCTGGTACCGCAAAAAAAAAAAATGCATTTCTTTCTAAACTAACATAGTTAGCTAGTTTGCTCTTTCTTTCTTTCTTTCTTCCTTCCTTCCTTTCTTTCTTTTTTTCTGTCTGTCTGTCTTTCTTTCTGTTTTTCTTTCTTTCTTGGTGCTGGGGAGTGAACCCAGGGCCTCATGCATGCTAAGCCTCAACTCTGCCACTGAGCTATGCCCCTAGCTCCACCATTGGCATTTTAGCTATACTTTTTTGTTCTAGTTTTAGTGACTGCATTATGATTCCTCAACTTGTTATTATTTATTTTGGATGTAGATTATACTACTTCATAAATAATATAAGAGATTTACAACATTATAATTTACTCCTTCCTAACCTTTGACTGTTAATGTTATTTGTTTTACTTCTATATATAATAGGTCATAATACATGGTAATTATTTATGATTTTTTTTTTTTGCGGTACCAGGGATTGAACCCAGGGGCTTTCTACCTCCGAGCTACATCCCCGGCCCTATTTTTTATACCTTATTTTGTAACCGGGTCTCACGAAGTTGTAGAGGCCTCATTAAGTAGCTGAGGCTGGCCGCGAACCCGGATCCTCCGGTCTCCGTCTCCCAAGCCCAAGTACTGGGATTACAAGCGTGCGCCACCACACCCGGCATTATTTATGTTTTAAAAAGTGAACTGTAGCCGGGTGTGGTGGCGCACACTTGTAATCCCATTATTTTGGGAGGCGGAGACCGGAGGATCCGGGTTCGCGGCCAGCCTCAGCTCTCTCTCTCTCTCTCTCTCTCTCCCTGTCTCTCTCTCTCTCTCTCTACCTAGTGAGGCCCTCCGCAATTTAGTGAGACCCGGTTTCAAAATAAAGTCTAAAAAAATAGGGCCAGGGGTGTAGCGCGGAGGCAGAACACCCCTGGGTTCAATCCCCGGTACCGCAAAAAAAAAAAGTCAACTGTAAATTGGGTGTGGTGGCTTATGACTGTAATCCCAGTATTTGGGAGGCTGAGACAGGAGGATCATAGGTTCAAGATCAGCCTCAACAACTTAGCAAGACTCTCCACAACCTAGTAAGACCCTTTTCAAAACAAAAAATAAAAAGGGTTGGGGGTGTAGCTTGGAGGTAGATTGCCTCTGGGTTCAATCCACAGTATCACTTAAAGAAGAAAAAAAAGCCAACTGTTTTCTCTTTCTTTCTTTCTTTATCTCTCTCTCTCTCTCTCTCTCTCCCTCTCTCCCTCCCTCCCTTCCTTCCTTCCTTCCTTCCTTCCTTCCTTCCTTCCTTCCTTCCTTCTTCTTTCTTTTTTTATGGTACTAGGGATTGAACCAAGGAGCAGGCATTCTACCACTGAGCTACATCCCCAGTCCTTCTTTTTCTTTATAGTGGTGCTGGGGATTGAACCCAGGGACATTCTACCTTTGAGCTACACTCCCAGTCCTTTTTATTTTTTATTTTAAAATGGGGTCATGCTAAGTTGCTGAGGGCCTTGCTAAATTGCTGAGGCTGGCCTTGAACCTGTGATCCTCCTGTCTCAGTCTCTCAATAATGGGATTACAGGCATGTGCCATCTCACCCGGCATCTCTGGTCCTTTTTATTTTTTTTTTAATTTTCAAATGGTTTTCCTAAGTTGCTTAGGATGGCCTCAAACCTGCAATCTTCCTGTTTTAGCCTCCCAAGTACTAGGATTATGGATATACGCTCAAGGGGCAGGCCTATATCTTGTCCAGGCCCCTTCCCCCTGCACCTCTCTCTCTCTCTCTCTCTCTCTCTCTCTCATTTCCTGGTGACATGAGGTGAGTGGTTTTCTGCCACCACACCCTTCTGCCATGATGTTCTGCCTCACCTCAGGCAGGCCCACAGCAATGGAGCCAGCAGACCACAGTTTGCAATCTCTGAAACCTTGAGCCAAAATAAATCTTTCTGCTTTTAAGCTGTTTATGTCAGGTATTTTGTTATAGTGCCAAAAAGCTGACTGACATATATGGCCACATGCAATGTATTTTGCTACTATACCCAGCAGGAACTGGGCCACCACTCCATAAATAAACACTAATTTGGTACAAAAATAGCAATAAAATAGAAACATATTCTATTAGAATATAAAAATAGATAGTAGTAGGAATAACCACCCTAAGCGAAATAGAGACCATGAATAGTTTCACATCATTTTTTTTTAGTTTCACATCATTTTAAGTAGGCTTTAATCCCAAACATGTTATACATGTGTGCATATTGTTTTATATTCAGAGCTTTGGGATTTCAGAATTGTGCATGAGAGGTGGGTCCCAATGGCAGGTGATTCCAGTACTTGGGAGGCTGAGACAGGAGCACTGCAGGTTTGAGGCCAGCCTCAGCAACTTAGTGACACCGTGTTTCAAAACAAAAAATAAAAAGGGGATGTAGCTCAGAGGTAGAAAGCTCCTAGTTCAATCCCCAGTACCACAATAATAATAATAATAATAATAATAATAATAATAATTGTGTATAAGGGATTGTGGACATGGACTGGCAATTCTCCTCATGGCTACAAATATACAAATATCCTATCCTTAGTAAGTTTTGTGCCCTACTCACTGATTCTACTTAATCCCTTGTGAGACACGCTGCACTAAAGCCCTTTGTCCCACATGGCCAACCAAACATGTGCAAAGCCCCTCCCATGGGAGAGGAGAATGAAGGGAAGTAATAGGGGGAGATTTGGTCCATGACTTTGGTCACAGGAGGAAAAATCCCTGGATCCTTAGGGGAGGTTGTGGCTGAACATGACCTTGGAGAAGCTAGAGCCATAGGGAGGCCATAGCCTCTTTCTGGAAGACTTTTCTCTTTTTTCCTTCTAGAACCTCCGAAGAAGGGCCTCCAGCTGTGGGATCTGCTTGAGAACGAGGCCAGAATTCAGAGCAGTCCAGGATTCCCTGTAACCTAGCTGAGAATGCTGTCACCCATTCTGTCCCCTCCCATTTCCTCCATGCACTGCTTGACTTCTGGGACACAGCTCTGAGTGACAGCTCATTAGATTCAGAGAGCCAGGGGAAATCCAAACTTTAGAACAATCTCTCTGGCTTTGTCCCAGAGCCAGGCTGGTCAGCAATGGCTAGAGAACAAAGAACTCTGCAGACGTGGGAAGAAAACAGCATCAAACTTTGATGGTGTACTTTAAAAGCAGGTGTAATGGATCAGGGCCAAGTTCCCCCATATTCCCAGGTTTGCCCCTCTGCCTGCCCTCTTGGGGATTTCCTTACAAGGCTCCACACTGCTGGCATGCTCCTGCATAGCTGCTGCTGTAGCTGCTATGCAGATTCTCTTGGGTTTGCGGGCACTGCCAAAGGTGTATGTGCCCAATGAGGCCCCTCTTCTTCTCAGGCTTACGGAGCTCTCTGTAGCCTGAGGATCCTCAGGGAGTCACTGAGCCATGGTCTCACCTGGATCTAGAGAGGGAAGAGCAGGAGTTGGGAGGGCAGACAGATCCAGGGAGGCACTGGGCTCTGGCTCTCATTTCAGGGAGGCCCCAGAGCAGAAGCTGTTTCTGGGCTGCAGCCCTACCCTGCCCGGCACTGCCCTGCCATCCCGTCATCCGCTTCCCACAGGCCAGTTGTGATATTGGGGTTGATTGCATCATAAGTAGGCGCCCTAATTCACCGTTCATGCTTGCTTCTAAGTGTATGTAAATGTATGCAGATAAGCACACCATCTGTGACTATCCTAAGAGCTCTGGTATTATTTTTATTCAGATTCCCAGGCTTAAAATGTGGGTTTTTAGCCAGGTATGGTGGCACAGGCTTGTAATCCCAGTACCTGGGAGCTGAGACAGGAGGATTGCAGGTTTGCGGCCAGCTTCAGCGAGGCCCTCCACAACTTAGTGAGAACCTGTTTCAAAATAAAGAATAAAGAATAGGGCTGGGGTGTAGCTCAGAGGTAGAATGTCCCTGGGTTCAATCCCCAGTACCGCACACACACACACACACAAAAAGAATGTAGACTTTTTGTGGGCATTTCATAAGGTTAGGGGAATTAAAAGGATGGGACCATTTCCTTTTTAAAGACAACAACCTATTTTCCCTCTCTTCTTTTAGAAATTCCGTCCTAAGGCGGGCGTGGTGGCGCATGCTTGTAACCCCAGTACTTGGGAGGCTGAGACAGGAGGATCCGGGTTCGCGGCCAGTCTCAGTTGCTTAGTGAGGCTCTCTGCAACCTAGTGAGGCCCTGCTTCAAAATAAAGAATAAAAAATAGGCCTGGGGGTATAGCTCTGAGGTAGAATGCCCCTGGGTTCAATTCCCCAGGATCGCCAAAAAAAAAAAAGAGAGAGAAATTCAGTCCTAGCACCTGTGAGAGAATGGAGAAATGCAAATCCAAATCTAAAAATGAAAGCCTGGAAGAAAGCCCCAGGCCTTCACGGAAATGGATACAGCCTGTGAGACAGGGGCCACGGGATTGTCATAGTGTGTGTGTGTGTGTGTGTGTGTGTGTGTGTGTATGTGTATGTGTGTGTGTGTGTTACAGCGGATCAAAAAACAGAGCCTTGAGCATGCCAGGCAAGCACTCCATCCCTGAGCTATATCCCCAGCCTTCATATTAATTTTTACAATAATAATTTTAGAGCCGGGCGTGGTGGCGCACGCTTGTAATCCCAGGACTTGGAAGGCTGAGACCGGAGGATCCGGGTTTGTGGCCAGCCTCAGCTACTTAGTGAGGCCCTCTGCAACTTAGTGAGACCTGTTTCAAAATAAAGAATAAAAAATAGGGCTGGGAGTGTAGCCCAGAGGTAGAATATCCCTGGGTTCAATCCCTGGTACAGCAAATAATAATAATAATAATAATAATAATAATAATAATTTTAGAATGCTAAACAAAAATGATGGGCGGCCATTGTTTTGGACAGGGCTCCTGTACTAGGCTCCTACTGACCAGAGAAAACCAAAATGGAGTCACTCATGCTAGATGCCACATAATCAAACTGAAACTTTAAGGAAGCAGACAGATCCCAAAACAGGCCAGTACTTCCTGAAAATGAGATTCCAGTCTACCTGAGTCAGCTAATAAGGAAGTCCCCCCTGCTTTAACACTTGCAGAAAAAGCAACCTGTGGTAACCTGATGTTAACCAATCAGGATTGTCCCTATTGTTTCCACCTTACAAAATCCACTGTTCTATTGCCCGGTAGGAACTCTCATTTTATTATGTAGAATTCATGAATCACAAATAAAAGGCAACTGTATATATAATTAAATTCATTGCAATTTTATCTTTTGACAAGAATTAAAATAAGATTTTTCTGCTATTTGAGTTTCCAAGTTATGTACTGGGAATGTAGATTATAACTGAAACTAGATTACAGCTCTGACTGGGGAATTATTAGAGAAGTATTTAACATATAAATGTTATCCTGTTGTTTTACTTTTGTGTGTGTGGTATTAGGGATTGAACCCAGGGGGGGTCAACCACTGAGCTATATCTCCAGCCCCTTTTAGTTTTAGTTTTTGTTTTTGTGGTACTGGGGATTAAACCCAGGGGCATTCTACCACTGGTTACACCCTCAATGCTTTTTAAGAATTTTTTATTTTGAAACAGTGTCTCAGGCATGCCCCACCACACTTGACTTAGTTTTTTATTTTGAAACAGGGTCTTGCTAAATTGCTGAGGCTGGCCTTGAACTTGTGATCCTCCTTCCTCAGCCTCCCTAGCAGCTGGGATTACGGGAATGTGCCACCGTGCCCAGCTATGTTTTTAATTAGCAGTAGTTCTGTAAGACACACTGAGTCACAGTGGCTGGTGGCTCTGGAGGGTCATGTAGAGGCTGAGGCAGCTGACTGATCACACCCCTGCCCTCCTTCCCTTTTTTGGGAAAGGGAAGGGAAACTAACATTTCCTAAGTGTCTACATGGTTGGCACCATGTTAAGGATTTATACATTTGTCATCTTGTTTAATCCCCATTTAAAAACAAACAAACAAACAAGTCGGGCATGGTGGCCCACATTTATAATCCCAGTACTTGGGAGGCTGAGATAGGAGAATGGCGGGTTCGCGGCCAGCCTCAGCTACTTAGTGAGGCCTTCTGCAACTTAGTGAGACCCTGTTTCAAAATAAAGAATAAAAAACAGGGCTGGGGGTATAGCTCAGAGTTAGAATGCCACTGGGTTCAATCCCCAGTGCCACAAAAAACAAACAAACGAAGAAACTGGGACTCAAAGAAGTTAAGTAAATTATAAGGTGCACCACAGGATTTCCATGGTATCTGAGGATTCCAAACCCACCCTTCTTTCACGGCTAGTTTCTTTCCTAAAACAACTTATAGCAGAAGAACACTTCTTTTTTTTTTTTTTTTTTTTTTTTTTGCAGTACTGGGGATTAAACCCAGGGGCATTCTACCTCTGAGCTACACCCCAGCCCTATTTTTTATTCTTTATTTTGAAACAGGGTCTCACTAAGTTGCAGAAGGCCTCACTAAGTAGCTGAGGCTGGCCGTGAACCCGGATCCTCCTGTTTCAGCCTCCCAAGTACTGGGATTACAAGTGTGTGTCACCACGTCCGACAGAAAAACACTTCTTTACTGACAAGCTGGTGGCTATTCCCTCTAATTGCAGGCAAGGCTGGGGGCAAAAATCCACAGCCTCTAGAGACCAAATCTTGCACAACCACACCTAGAGAAGGGCACATAGACTCTAGGTTACCCTGGCTCCCATTTCATTTCCTTAAGTCTGCTAAACTCCATCCCAGGTTCTCCATCTGAGAAACCCTTCTGGACTTTGGAGGCACAAGGATATGCCGGCTTGGGCAGGGCATGTGGCCAGTGCTGGGAAGGGGTGGGGCAACAGGCCACATCTTGGGACAACCTGGATCAGGCTTCTGGGGTGCACAGTTGGGGCTGATAAAGGATCATCCTTGTTTCACGAACAAGTAAAGAATTTGGGTGACACAAGACCCTCTTGTCCTCAAGGCAGACTAGAAGACTCCATGTCCTCCAGGGGGAACTTACCAGGGGTGATTGATTGAGCATGAACCTCAGGCCCAAGCTCTCAGTGACTTTTCTCCAGGGTGGCAGTCTGTCTAAGAGGTCGGAGCAGGGTGCATTGTTCCCAACCTGGCTCAAGCGCAGGTTGGCAAGAGGCTCTAGTTCCTTCCTGGGTCTCATTTCTTGTAGGGTAGATTTGGGAGGAGATGGGCATGATGGAAAAGGGGTGTTTTCAGGCCTTTTCTGTAACCTGCTTTAGAAAATTTACTAATTTAAAATTTTGAGCCGGGCATGGTGGTGTGTGCTTGTAATCCCAGTAGTTGGGAGGCTGAGACAGGAGGATCACGGGTTCACAGCCAGCTTCAGCTATTTAGTGAGGCCCTCTGCAACTTAGTGAGACCCTGTTTCAAAATAAAGAATAAAAAATAGGGCTGAGGGTATAACTTGGAGGTAGAATGCCCCTGGGTTCTATCCCCAGTACCAAAAAATAAAATAAAATAAATAAAATAAAATTTTGAATTTTTTTGGGGGGGGTAGTGGGTAGATTGAACCCAGGGGCATTCTACTTCTGAGCTACACCCCCAGCCCTTTTGAAACAGGGTCTCACTAAATTGTTGAGGCTGGCCTTGAACCTGCAATCTTCCTGTCTCAGCTTTCTAAGTACTGGGATTATAGGTGTGTGCCAACATGCCTCTCAATGTTTGAAATTTTTTATTTTTTGGCAATGCTGGGGATCAAACCCAGGGTCTCACGCGTGCTAGTGCTCTACTGCTAAGCTACATTCCCAGCCCTTTTTATTTTGAGACAGGGTCTCTCTAAGTTGCCCAGGCTAACCTGCAACTTGCAAGCCTCCAGCCTCAGTCTCCAGACTAGCTAGGATTACAGACATGAGCCACTGCACTTGTCGTTCTTTTTTTTTTTTGGTGGGTACTGGGGATTGAACCCAGGGGCGTTCTACCTCCGAGCTACATCCCCAGCCCTATTTTTTATTCTTTATTTTGAAACAGGGTCTCACTAAGTTGCGGAGGGCCTCACTATGTAGCTGAGGCTGGCTGCGAACCTGTGATCCTCCTGTTTCAGCCTCCCAAGTACTGGGATTACAAGCATGCGCCACCACACCCGGCTTGTTGTTCTTATAGAGCTCTACCTAGAAGTATATTCCTAAACCCCAGAAGTATATTTTAATAATCTGGGGAGCATTACAAATATTCTGATGCCTGGATCCTATCCCTTGAGATTCTAATTGGTCTGGGTGGAGTATGGGTGTCAGAAATGTTTAAACTTCCCCAGGTAATTATTATTATTATATTTTTTTTGCGGTACCGGGGATTGAACCAAGGGGCATTCTACCTCCGGGCTACACCCCCCAGCCCTATTTTATTTTTATTCTTTATTTTGAAACAGGGTCTCACTAAGTTGCAGAGGGCCTCACTAAGTAGCTGAGGCTGGTTGTGAACCCGGATCCTCCAGTCTCAGCCTCCCACGTACTGGTATTACAAGCGTGCGCCACCATGCCCAGCTCCCAGGTAATTCTAATGTGCAGCCAAACTGAGAACCAAGGCATCCTAATCGCCTGGAGGACATATGAGACACCCACTGCTGGGCCCCGCCCTCTGGGTTTGTGAGGTGGTAGGTCTAGAAGAATTTGCATTTCTAGGCCTGGGGGTGTAGGTCAATATCTAGGGCACTTGGCTGGCAAGTGCTGAGGTTCTGGGTTTAATCCCCAGAACTGCAGGGGGGAAAAATATAATAACTACCACCACTGATCAAATACTTCCTATATGTTTGTTGTCAAGTGTTTTACATATATGGTCTCATTTCTATAGTAATTATATTCCGTATGTGATTTTTAAGGCAACTTGTATGTTTTTGTTTTTGTTTTTTTGCGGTATCGGGGATTGAACGCAGGGGCGTTCTACCTCCGCGCTACGCCCCCGGCCCTATTTTTTATGCTTTATTTTGAAACCGGGTCTCACGAAGTTGCGGAGGGCCTCACTAGGTAGAGAGAGAGAGAGAGACAGAGAGACAGAGAGAGAGCGAGAGATGAGGCTGGCCGCGAACCCGGATCCTCCGGTCTCCGCCTCCCAAAGTACTGGGATTATAAGCGTGCGCCACTACGCCCGGCCTACTTGTATGTTTTTGACATAACACACTACAGTTTATTTTGTATGTGCTGGGTTTGACTCCCCAACTAAAACACACACCTGCAAACAGGGCCATTTTTTCATTCTTCTGGACTTTCACTTTCTCCTGGTTGTCACACAGTGCTGATCAGATGATAATACCTATCATTTGTTGAGCATCTACTATGTGCAAAAGCACACCACTAGGTACTTTGTATACTTTATTACAATTTCTATCCCCCAACCACATGAAAAGGATGCTATAATTATCTCCATCTGACAGGTGATGTAACTAAGTTCAGAGAGGTTAATTTACTATGTCCAAGTCACTAACACATCCTAGTGCTAGGATATGAATCTCCATTTATCTCACTCTAAAGCCTTG
Source organism: Glis glis (assembly GCA_004027185.1). NCBI lineage: Eukaryota > Metazoa > Chordata > Mammalia > Rodentia > Gliridae > Glis > Glis glis. The sequence continues at coordinate 11,560 of PVJS01048998.1, forward strand.
TTCTTACCCTTTCATACATAGTGTTATCTTACAGTGTTATCTTTTGTTTTGTTTTTTGTGGTACTGGGCTGGAACCAAGGGACATTCTACACCCCCAGCCCCTTTTTATTTTTTTGCTTTGAAACAGGGTCTAGCTAGGTTGCTGAGAGTCTCCCCATGTTGCTGAGGCTGTCCTTGAACCCTGATCCTCCTGTCTCAACCTCCCAAGTACTGGTATTACAGGTGTGTGCCACCAGGCAGGCTTCAGTGTTATCTTTGGCCACCTAATTAAATCCCCCAAGGAATCCTGGCTCTTTCTTTAATGGCCCCTGGGCATGACTGGAGTGCAGGAGGGTTGGGGCAGGCAACTGAGAAGGCAGGCAGGAAATGTACCATCCTGCCTGGAAGTATCCTTAATCCTCCTTATATGGTTTGGGACATATAGTTGTACTCAATAAATACTTCATATAAAGGAAATGTTTCATTTTAGAGAGGAAGTACTAATTAATTCAGTTACACCTTTGATGGATGGTTAGAACTAGGAAGGGAATCCATTGTCAAGGAATGAAAAGAGATAAAATGAAATAAGATCCCCCAAATAAAAGACTGTTTTTTTTATTTATTTATTTATTGCAGTACTAGAGATTTAACCTAGGAGCATTCTACCCAGCCATGTATATATGCTTTTTTTTTCTTGTGTGTGTGGGGAGGGGGGCAGATACTCAGGGGCACTCTACCACTGAGCTACATCTCCACCCCTCTTTTTTTATGGTACTGGGGATTGAACCCAGAGACATTCTACCTCCAAGCTACACCCTCAGCTTTTTATTTTTTTGTTTTGAAACAGGGTCTCACTAGGTTGCTGACTCATTACTTTGCCAAGACTGTCTTCGAACCTGCTATCTTCTTGTCTTAGCTTCCCAAGTACTTGGGATTATAGGTATGTGCTACTATGCCTGGCCCCCAGCCCTTTTTACATATATATTTTTGAGACAGGGTCTCGCTAAGTTAACCAAGCTGTGATCCTCCTGCCTCAGCTTCCCAAAATTGGTGGGATTATAAATGTGTACCACTGTGCCTAACTGAGACTAAAAAAATATTTTAAATCATGTTTCAAAGCTTGTGACAAGAACTTTAAGTACCAAAGAAATGGGCTGGAAGTGTAGCTCAGCATAAAACACTTGCCTAGCATTCCTGAAGCCTTGGGTTCAATTCAGCACAGCAAAAACAAAAACAAAAAACGTTTAAGAAAAAACTTCCTTCCTGTAGACAGGAAAGGAAACGCCAGGAATGCTTTCCAAGGAACTAATTCCAAAGCAACATCAAGACTCTTTCTTCTCATCACCTCTGAGAACTTACCTAGTCCAAGGCCATCGCAAAGGATGTAGCCTATGACCCTGTCTTAGAGCTGATATGAACTGGAGAAGTAGTTTCTTCCTAAGGTCAACAAGAATTTATGCCAAGAACTTATATAGGAGTCAGTTTTGTATATTTTATACCCTCATTGTGAAAGGTATCAGGATTGAAAAAAAATTACTCTGCTCTGAAACATTTTTTTGACATTTTTATCCATTTGTGAGATACAGGATTGATCCTGATATTTAGTTTCTTTATCACGAGGTCACATAGTATCAGATGATATGGAGAAGTTCAGGAAACCTGGAATAGCCTCATAACCCATTCTGATCTGGGGGAAGAAGTCAGAGTCCTTGAGATCTCCATTTCTTAGGATTTTTTTTTTAACATCTAGAACAGGCTTAATGACATCAAAGCCTTAGGATAGAGCCTGAAATGGCCCTATCATTATCCAGTTTTGCATTGTAGTTTGACATTTCTTTAAACAAGTATACCAGTATTGGTAATTTAAGGCTGGAACAACTTCAACTGGGCATGGTGGCGTAAACCTGTAATCCCAGTACTTGGGAGGCTGAGACAGGAAGATTGCAGGTTTGAGGCCAGCCTCAGCAACTTAAGTGAGATTCTGTTTCAAAATAAAAATAAAAGGGCTGGGGGTGTAGCTCAGAGGCAGAATCTCCCTGGGTTCAACCCCCAGTACCAAAATAAAATGATGTAAAATAAAATGTCTGGGACTCAAGCAAACCATTTTCAAATGGGATGATAACCTTCACAGAAGCAGCCTCTCCAGCTGGGATGACTTCCACTAAAATGTTGAGTATTTTATGAGTCAATAAAGAGCTGACTGTGGCCAAGGTGAGGCCAGAGAGAGGTGGCAGATGCAGGAGGAAACCAGAGTAGAAAGAGAGATTAAGAGATACTGCAAGAGTGCTCCATGGGGGAAAGAGAGAAGGAAGTTGGCAGAGAGGGAAAGTCTAGGATGGACAGAAGAGGAAGGAGGATCTAGTCTTTAGTCCAAAAGATTCCAAGGCAATACAGGGAGGGAAGCAAAGCCCAGTGCAGCTTGTCTGCAGTCTCCTAGGCGTAGACACCACACCAGAGACATCCTGGCTGTGTTAGCAGCTTTTGAGGGCCTTCCCCTCTGGTCCACAGCCAGACCTGAGCCAGACACGGGGGCACTGACCCTTGAAAGGCAGATGTGAGGTAACGGTGGCTGCCCAGGACTCCTTTCCCTTGCTTGTCTCCTGCACCCAAGAAGCCTTTTCTCTGAGTCCATAGGATCCCTAATGGTCCTTAGTGGGAAAAGCCCCTTCCACCATCTGACAGTGTTCAGAAAAGGGGTGAGGGACGATCCCTATTGGTTCTGTACATATTTCATCCGGTGACAGAGCACAGTTCCTTGTCCAGTCACACACATTAGCCTAAACCCACAGGGCCATGAGCTGCTGCAGTAGCTCACACCTGTAATCCCAGTACTTGGGAGGCTGAGACAGGAAGCTTGCAGGTTTGAGGCCAGCCTTAGCAATTTAGTGAGACCCTTAGCACGTTAGCAAGACCCTGTTTCAAAATAAAAAATAGCCAGGCATGGTGGTGCATGCCTGTAATCTCAGTATGTGAGCGGATGAGACGTGAGGATTACAGGTTTCAGACCAGCCTCAACAACTTAGTGAGGCCCTCAGCAACTTAGTGAGATCCTATTTCCAAATAAAAAATAAAATAGGGAGCCAGGAGTGGTGGTGCACGCTTGTAATCCCAGTACTTGGGAGGCTGAGACAGGAGGATCACAGGTTCAGGGCCAGCCTCAGCTACTTAGTGAGGCCCTCTACAACCTAGTGAGACCCTGTTTCAAAATAAAGAATAAAAAATAGGGTAGGGGGTCATAGTTCAGAGGTAGAATGCCCCTGGGTTCAATCCCCAGTACCACAAAAAAAAAAAAAA
>PVJS01048999.1:0-14830 GCA_004027185.1 Glis glis
AAAAAAAAAAAAAAAAAAAAAAAAAAAAAATATATATATATATATATATATATATATATATATAAGAGGCTTCCTCTTCTTAAGTCTAATTAAATTAATCTAAAATGCATTCAATTAAGCTCTTTAGTACTTTATACTAGGCTGCTTCTTCAACATTATAATACATAAGATTAATCAAATCCTTTAAGTGAAATTATTGTGTTGTATTTATAACTCTTCTTTTGAAGTCAGGCATGGTGGTGCACGCTTGTTATCCCAATACTTGGGAGGTTGAGACAGGAAGATCACAGGTTTGTGACCAGCCTCAGTAACTTAGTGAGGCCCTCCACAACGTAGTGAAACCCTGTTTCAAAGTAAAAAATAAATTAAATAGGGCTGAGGGTGTAGCTCAGAGGTAGAATGCCCCTCATTTCAATCCTCAGTATCAAAAAAGAAAAAATAAATCTTCTTTTGAAAATCATCCATATTTATTACATAAATATTTATTATTATTATTACATTACATATTTGTTACATAAATATTGATGAATTTTTATTTCTTTCAATTTCTATTGTAGTTTGATTTTATTTTATGTCATATTTCATTTGGCCTCTGATGATGGAGAAAAAGCGTATCCTGTATTTTCTACTTTTCCTGCCTTATTTTATGGTAAGCATATATTCCTCTGATTTACCTGCATATCTATGATTATTTCTTTTTTCCAATATACTTGTAATTTATGAAGTTTAATAATAAAATTAAAGTAGATATTAGTTGCATAAATTAATTATACTTTATATCCAATCAAAGCAGCAGCAGTTCACTTCCTTTCAGTGTGTGCTTTTAGTCCTATACCAGGTTTAGAATGATGGGGCTCTGGGGGGAGGGTGGTCAGAGTTCGAAGATCAATGGATACAAATATGCCAAGCACCAGAGGAAGTTTTCAGAGTTTGAAAAAAAAGCTGGAATAGCTCTATATAGTACGATTGTAGATAATAGATTCAATATTTTTAACTGGACTATGGATTCTCAGATCTGTTAAAAGGCGTATTTCAATCCATTGATTTTTCTCCATTCCACCAGTTGATTGACATATATTGATTGAAAGGTTATTCAGAACCATGCACTCTATTTTAAATTAATTTTTTCATCCATTCATTCAAATAAGCAGGAATCAATATTAAAGTTGGATCAGGTGTGTGTGTGTGTATGTGTGTGTGTGTGCATGCATGTGTGCGTGTGTGTGTGCGTGCACATACGCACGCACACTTAACACTCTTGTGAACCTCTGCATGTATGTGTTGGGGATGTGGGACCAGAGGCATAGGGCACATAAAAGATGAGCAAAAATCAATTGCTCTCCTAAAGGACTCATTAAGTATTTATTTATTTTTCACATGTAGAAATGTTTATTTATATTTTTCTCTGCCTCAAATGAAAAGTGACTGTGCTCTTATCTCATTGTAAGTATGAGAAACCAAGAGACATAATCTCATCTAAGGAAAGAATTTTCCTGTGGTGTTTCCAAGCAAACCCCACAAAGACTCAAACAAAGAAACTCAAGAAAAACACAGAAAAACTAAATGAGGGGGGGGAAGTAAAACTACATTCTTAGCATTTCCATTTCAAGCCATTCTCGAGTCTAGAAGCCTTCCAAATTCTGCACTTCTTAGATGCTATCTTGGGTAAATTGAGTAGAATTCAAGAGAGAGGACTCCTGTTTTCTCAGCTCACACCCCCATGGAGCATGCCAGTGAGCTGCACAGGCCAACACCAGCTGCCTGCAGGCAAGTCTCTACCAGGTGGCCAATCTGATCATTGTAATTTAAGGATTTGTGAGCCTTTCTTTTGAACTTGTTCATAGACAGTGTGCAAACCTGAATCATTGCTTTAAGAAGGAATAACAGTGAGATTGATGTATACAATTTCTACAAACTTCTTGAGAAGAATGAGTTATGTGGCTTTTAAAAATATTGTCTTGGGCTGGAGTGTAGTTCAGTGGTAGAGCCTGGTAAAAAATTCAGGGTCTAGTATGTGGGAGGTCCTGGGTTTCATCCCCAGCAATGAAAAAAAAATCTCCTAAGACTATTGTTTTGATGCTCTAAATTTCCATTTTTTTTAACTTGCATAGCACAACTGCTGAATAAATCTTTCTTAAGAAATTAAAACTGAGCCGGGCGTGGTGGCGCACGCTTGTAATCCCAGTACTTTGGGAGGCAGAGACCGGAGGATCCGGGTTCGCGGCCAGCCTCAGCTCTCTCTGTCTCTCTCTGTCTCTCTCTGTCTCTCTCTCTCTCCTTAGTGAAGCCCTCCGCAACTTCGTGAGACCCGGTTTCAAAATAAAGTATAAAAAAATAGGACCAGGGGCGTAGCGCGGAGGTAGAATGCCCTGCATTCAATCCCCGGTACCGCAAATAAAAAAAAAAAAGGAATTAAAACCAACCAAAGTATGAAAAAGTTAATGTGAAATGCTGATCAGGTAATGGTGAAATTTGAGTGACACCACCCAGTAAAAGAATATTATTATTTCTACTTTACTCAGTTTACCTATATTTTTTTTTTTGTGGAACTGGGGATAGAACCCAGGGGAATTCTACCTCTGAGCTACACCCCCAGCCCTATTTTTTATTTTGAAACAGGGTCTGACTAAGTTGCAGAGGGCCTCACTAAGTAGCCGAGGCTGGCCACAAACCTGCAATCCTCCAATCTCAGGCTCCCAAGTACTGAGATTACAAGCATGCGCCACCACACCCGGCTTCAGTATACCTATTTTACATGGTGCTTTAAGACGTGCTGCTAAATTGGAAGACCATATATATTGACAACTCATCCAAACCCTTTAATGACATACATTCAATAAAATTTCTATTTATCAATGTCATAAATGAACTTGGCATTATTTTGATTACTGAAATATAACAATTAACAACAAATTTTGAGTATTTTCCATGTTTTAGGCATATCTCTATTACCTTGATGCTATTTCATACTTTTTGGCAATAAGAAACCAGACTTAGGGGTAGGGTTACCTATTCCATCCACACTCACAAAGCAGGTAAAAAAATGAGGTGGTTTTGAATGTGGCTCTCTCTACACTTCGAACACATATTTAGGTCGCCTTGCAGTCAGCTACAGCAGGTTTCTGAGAGCCAAGTGTGCTTCCAAGTGCTGCCTCTGGTGCCATCTTGATTGCTGTTTGAAATTGGACATGGTGGGCACATCGATACATTGGAAACTGGCCCACGCTACAAGCCGGGGATTTTCTCTGAGAGACCATATATCACTGTACTTGCTGTTTTACACTGTGACAGACTGCCTTTGATAAAGACATTCCCACAATTTTGAAGCTGTTGTTATTAATTCCTTAGACTTTTGTCACAGCAGAAGCAGAAGGCCCGGATGATTCAATTCAGTTGGGGGTTACTAGAAATAAAATCATGACGGCTCAATATGAATGTTACCAAAAAATTATGCAAGACCCCGTTCAACAAACAGAAGGTAACTACTTGACTGCTTAATTCCAAATGTGCTTGATATATTTTCAAAAGAAATGTTTCCTATTTTATCACTTTCAGTTCCTTTGATCTATTATTAAATAAATTCTTTGTTTATACTTTGATATATGTGCAGTTTTAATTATTTATTTATGAAGGACATTTTATGAGATAATTCATCTTGCTTCTTTTAGAAAAAAATCTAGTAAAAATGTGACACAGATCGTTTTAGAAGCATCCTTTTTATGGTTTGAAGGTATTTAAAATATCAAATAACTGGGGGGTGACACTAAGAGCTGTGTGCATGTATGCTAATATCAAATTGATATTCATTGTGATGTGAGACTACAATGCACCAATAAAAGCACATTTTAAAAAAAGGAATGACAAAAAATAAAATAAAATATCAAATAAGTATTAATATTAATGCAAAGACGGAAATCTCAAGTCAATGACAATTGACCTTCAGTTCGTGTAATTTGTATTTATTTTGTTTACAGCCTGCATGATAGGAGCTTGCATAATAAAATGAAGAGTACAGACAGGTTGTTTTTCATAATATACATGCTTTGCATAGAGCATTTAGTAGCACACTTGATGAAGTCTAAGAGTTTCTGATTTCCTTAAGATATTCTTTTTGCTTTTGTGGTAACATTTACACAGGACCTACTAAGCAAAAGACATTTGTCTAGATTATAGAGATATAAAGATAAGTAATAGAAGTATAGTTGCCCTAATTAACAAAAATAAAAACAGGCCCTGTATTTTATCTGGCAACCTTAAAGAAAGGGTTATTTATATTCAAAATTTAAAATGCAAAACTCACAGTGAAGCAAAGCAAAACATAGTCTCTTCAGATAAATCTGATTTTTAAAAACCATCAGAGGAAACAAAGACCTTAAAAATTTTCATGTTATATTATGTTTGTATATAAGTGAAATGTTAGAAGAATATTAATATTTATAACTATCATAATACATTTGCTTATAAAAAAGTGTTTTTCACACTGAACAACTTTTAGACTCCATTTAACTGAAAAATATAATTTAATAATCTTTGGAGTATTGAGATGTTACAGCTACACCAATATTTTTGTTTTATTAGTTAGTAAAAAGTACATTTTAAAATATGCCAGACAAGCTGGACATGGAGGCGCACACCTATAAACCCAGTAATTGGGAGGCTGAGACAGGAGGATCCCAGGTTCAAGGGCAGCCTCAGCAAGTAGTGAGACCCTCATCAACCTAGCAAGACCATGTTTCAAAATAAAAATTTAAAAATAGGGCTGGGGGTAGAGCTCAGAGGTAGAATGCCCCTAGATTCGATTCCCAGTACAAAAAAAGAAAAAAATGTAAAAAATATGCCAGACAACGACCAGTTATCTAATTATGTCAATAGGGGTTGAACTATCAAGTGATTAAAAATATTTATATACATATTCTGTGTTAACTAGTCCAGCTTCTGGCTTTACCATTAAAATACATTAAAACTATAAGTTTAAAACTACTGAATTAACCCCTTTCAAATCATTTGTATATATGTAAAGGTAGGTTTTTAAACAGCGTTGAACATAAGGAAACACATTGTGTTTCATAATAAAATAATTCTGTGGAAAAATAAATTCAGGATCACTGATTTATTGGCATTTCATAATACATTCTGTAATTTATTTTAAAAAACACCCTGGAAAATCTTCCAATAAAGAACTATCTTTTTTTAACTTTGTGTTTTCAAAATCCATTTGACCACAGAAAACTTTTTTACTTTTTTGGTGGTGGTGCTGGGGATTGAACCCAGGGGTTTTCTACCTCTGAGCTACACCCCTAACCCTATTTTCTTTTTATTTTTCATTCTGAAACAGGGTCTCACTAAGTTGCTGAGAGTCTCACTAAGTTGCTGAGGCTGTCCTTGAACTGGTGAGCTTTCTGTCTCAGCCTCTCAAGTCCTGAGATTACAGGTGCGCACCACCATGCACAGCTCACAGAAACTTTTTCAATGGAATACCTATTCATATCTCTCACTCAAATACTATAAAACACAATGTGAAAATTCTAGACCCTTCAGTCAATCATGCTGCCGGTGTTGAAGTTAATTAGATAGGCTCTTTTGTGGCAGTGATGTGGGCATGTTTGAGGTGCTTTCTAGAACTATATAAAAATTATTTGATAGACTACAAAATAAATTTTACTTAGTAACATATGGTTTTAAACTATTTAAATAAATGTTTAAAATTCACCGAAGAGAAAACTGCGTTTATCCAAGATGTTGTTTGATTTAGAAATTGCCATCATTTAGACTTTTGGGACATCAGAATTTTTTGTGCCTTCACAAGGGCGAGGTTAATTCCAAGATCGCTGTGCAGATCTGTTAACACTAGTAAACCCGGCATGCAGCACTCAGGGATCCATCTACATCTGACAGACATTGTTTTCTTTGACTATAGAATATTGTAATATTGATCCATTAACGTTTTTATGTCTTTAAAATCCATATGTATTTTAATGTAAAAGGTTTTCTTCTCTTCATGTTGAAATACCTGAGATTATTAAACATTTCACTCCATTTGAATAAAAAAGGAAGGAAGAGCTAGAATTTGGAGAAGGGACCTAAATAAGTATCCTTCAGGTTTAAAATGGTGAAACAGGAATATTGGATTAAGTCATTTGTTTGCTTCCAAAAATACTAACAACTTTTCCTAAGAATACAGTTCTAAAATAAAGCATGTTTTTTTATTTCCCTTTGTGTGTGTGGGGGGGGCAACTGGGGATCGAACCCAGAAGCATTCTACCTCCAGACTATACCCCCAGTCCTTTTTATTTTTTTGTTTTGAAAGAGGGTCTCACTAGGTTGCTGAGGGTCTTGCTAAGTTGCCTGAGGCTGTCCTCGAACCTATGATCCTCCTATCTCAGCCTCCCAAGAACTGAGGTTACAGGCATGCACCACCATGCCCAGCCCCATGTATTTTTTAAAAATTTTAAGTATAGTGACACAAACATATTATTTCCAATTAAATTCAGAAATTAGTTATTCTAACAATTACTTGATGAAAAAGCCAAGTCGTTGCTGTGGATTTTAGATCTCTTCATTTTCAGTAGACAGTCTTTATTCCACGTTAGTGAGAAGCCATCCTTAAGACTGTATATATGTCTTGAGGTGTAGCTAGAGGGAGTTCGTTGTCCCTCATTTTTGTTGTCCCTTTCAGGCATTTACTGCAACAGAACCTGGGACGGATGGCTGTGCTGGAATGATGTTGCGGCAGGAACAGAATCCATGCAGCACTGTCCTGATTACTTTCAGGACTTTGATCCTTCAGGTAAAAGCAGACATTTTCATATAAATTTCCTTGATATCTACTTAGTAAACCCTAGGTTAATTAATTTATTGTGGGTTTTTTCCCCTTTCTAATTTTAAAGAAAAAGTTACAAAGATCTGTGACCAAGATGGAAACTGGTTTAGACATCCAGCAAGCAACAGAACGTGGACAAATTACACGCAGTGTAATGTTAACACGCACGAGAAAGTGAAGGTACGCAATAATCATCAATTGAAACTTAATTTACACTATCTATTTAAACAATTAGTTGTCCAATACAGTATAGAAGAAAATAGAGTCTATGTGCCATTCCATTAGAAAACCATTTCATAATGTAATTTGGGAACAATGGAGAAAAATACCCGTGGAAAGAATTATTATGGATTCTGTCATTACACAAAGAAAGCAATCCTGTTAGGTAATAGTGTATTTACAAGTCAATGTCTCAGCATTGGGGTTTCAAATTTTCCAAGGAAAACATACCTTAAAAGTGTAAGAAAAGGGAAAACTTCCATTTGTGATGTAATTCTAGAATTGCCTCAGAAACTGTGCTTAAGTAAACAGGATAAGCCCAACAGGGCTCAAAGGGTCCTCTGTCCCTGGGCAGAGGCTTTCATTCCCAGGGGCTAATAAGTCACTTACTTGTCCCACTTTGAACACTATGTGTCAAAGTCCAGGGTAATTACCATTTGCATAACAAAGCTCGATGGAAAATGCCCACAGATACTTGCACATGTGTGCACAGAGAGGCAATCTGTCATAGTGATGAAGACTGTGAGCCCGGACACCTGACTTCCTGTTTCTGCCCTTTATCTGATGTATGACCTTGGGCAAGCCATTTAATGTCACTCTGCCTCAGTCCCCTCAAGTACAAAATTGGGTAACAAAAGATTTCTTCTAATGGCTTTCAGAAAAACTTACTTAATGCAAGAAAAAACTTAGAAGACTAGGATGTAGTAAGCACTTGATATTGCTATCATTATATTATAAATCATAGAGCCCCTGCTTATTCAGAGAAGTGTTTGAAGAGAATTTCAAAACTACACCATGAAATGGTAAGTTAAAAATAAATAGAAAACAGAGAGAGAAAAAAGTAAAAAACCAGGAAAATGTTAAAACACTTTTGTACAGATCATAGGATACTGTAAGTTGCCATATTAAAATTTGCCTCTAGCTGGGTAAGGTGGTGCACGCCTGTAACCCCAGTACTTGGGAGGCTAAGACAGGAGGATTGCAGGTTCAAGATCTGCAACATAGTGAGACTCTCAGCAACCTAGTGATAACCTGTTTCCAAACAAAAAATAAAAAGGGCTGAGGTGTAGCTTGGAGGTTGAATGTCCCTAGGTTCAATCCCCAGTACCACACACAGACATGCGCACCCGCGTGAACACACACACACACACACACACACACACACACACACACACACACACACACCTGAGCCTCAAATTTATCAAAGGAAAGAAAAACCTAACTGTGAAAGAAAGCCTTATCTGGCATTTAAGTCTGAACGACCAAGAAGCCTCTGATTTTAAATATAAATTGCTGGGTTTGTGTACTATTTAACCTAGATCAGCATAAGCATTACTTCCCAGGCTTAATATATGACTTCTAACTTCTTAATTAAAAGGGCATATGATTTATAAATTTTGATGAATTGCTTGATAAATTTACATAGATATTCTTCATTCTAGATGTATTCAAGTATTTATTGGTTTGCATGCAAATTAGTATAAGGCTCTCAGATCACATGCTTTTAAAATAGAGGTTATGTGATTGAATTTAAGCTTTATAGGCATCAGATCATAGATACTACTGTCTAATATATTAATAATATAATATATTGACATCAGTCTAATTTTTCACTCATACCAATTCTAGACTGCGCTGAATTTGTTCTACCTGACCATAATCGGACATGGATTATCTATTGCGTCACTGCTTATCTCGCTTGGCATTTTCTTTTATTTCAAGTAAGTACCTTAAAAATGCCTTTAAAATTTACTAATTGTCTCCAGTGAATACAGTTTATGTGCATGTTTCTGTCATGTGCTGACACAAAATACATAAAATATAGATGTTCTATAATGATTAAAAACTGAATGTTTAAAGCAAGTCAAAAAAGTTGACTTTATTTTAGCTTTGTAAAATACGTAGAGGAGATGGATGAAATATCTTAATACTAATTTTACAAATTAAAATAAATAAATAAGGATGAAGTAAGGTAATGAGAAGGAGCCACAACCATCATGTAAATAAAACTGTATAGCCGGGCAGGATGGCACACACTTGTAATCCCAGTACTTGGGAGGCTGAAATAGGAGGATCACAGGTTTGCGGCCAGCCTCAGCTACTTAGTGAGACCCTGTTTCAAAATAAAAGAATAAAAAAATAGGGCTGGGGTGTAGCTCAGAGGTAGAATGGTCCTGGCTTCCATCCCCAGTACCACAAAAATAAATAAATAAATAAATAAACACTGTATTTTGCCCCAGGGAACTGTCAAATAGTATAAACTTCCCTGGTTGAGTGTTCAACTTATTGTACAACTTTAGTATCAGTATATATACACAGTATAAGAACTGAAATTTTGTGTAAATAATTGTAAGGGTACTTAGTATATGTTGAAACAATAATCCCAATATATCATAGGTAAGTTGTTTTTCTTATCACTAAAATGGATAAATTATACTTTCAAATTTACTTGGAATATGCTTCTTTTTGGTGGTAGTGGGGGAAGTCTATCCCAACTTCTTGCATCAACGTATCAGATAATTTAAAAATTTACAGTACGGTAACTTCCAAAAATGTTATACCTTAACATAGTTTACATAATTTTGATCACCACCAGTAACTATAGAATGCAGTGTGATAAGAATCAGTAGCAATATTTCATTGTATCTTCATCATCTGGGTCAATACTTTTTTTTATAGCACTATCCAGGCATGATTAAAAACTGATAAAAAAAAACCCTCTTCAGAATAAAGCTAAGTAAACATTTGTATACATATTTAAATGTGACACTTACTTTTGTAAATTGTGAAAAGAGTATTGGTTAGTTGAAAAGAGATATTTTCCTAAAAACTGGAAAACATTTCTTAAAGATTTAAATTTACTATAGTACAATTTACAAACTACCAAAAGTTTCTTGTTAAAAATAAACTGCCAATTCTTTTCAATCATGACTTTATAATTAGGTGTCACATCAATTGCTTATAGATAGCTTATTAACATTTATGTCCTTACACTTGAATGTATGGTGAGCTTATAAAAATTTTTAAAAATTAATGCTATATTTGGAGTGGGAACATGTTATTATGATTGTCTAATATATTAAAAAATATCTGTTCTGAAGAATGGAAATTTCAAACAATATCTTCAGGTCTATCATAACAAATTATTTACACTAACTGACAATGTAAACAATCTTGTTGGTAATAAACTTATTAGGAAAATATGGAGCTACCACTGACCTAATATTTAATTTAATAAAGTTAAAGACAAAATGAAATTAAAGCTTCAAATTCTCATTTAGCATACTAAATGACCAAAGAGTTTAAGATATGGTTCAGGTTTTTCTTTGTTATGGGAAATTAAAAATTAGCAATAAAAAATTCAAGGTGTCCATATTTGCAAACATAGCTCTTTTGACTCTCCATATTGATGCATTGAATGATGTGACTGACTGTCCTAACATCTATGAGTATTTTAGAACTCAGTTTTAACTCAGGAAAACCATATGCCCACCCATATAAAAACACATAGAACTAATTGAAATATAACTGTTAGCTAAGCTTTATTTTTTTAACATGAAGTTTCTTATGACTATGACTGAGTATAGAATAGATTAGCCTCTACCTTAATGGCATAAATTATAAATCTAAGGGTTTGAAGACTACCTTATGAATCTTGGAGAAAAACATGTTACAAGTTTTAAATATTTCAACCATATTATAGCCGTAATGGTGCATACCTGTAATTCCAGTATTTGGAAGCTGAGACAGAAAGATCTCTGTTCAGGGCCAGTCTCAGCAATTTAGCAAGGCCCTCTGCAACTTAGTGAGACCCTGATTCAAAATAAGAAATAAAATAGGGCTAGGGGTGTAGCTCAGAGGTAGAATGCCCCTGGGTTCAATTCCCAGTAACACACACACACACACACACACACACACACACACACGCACACAAATGCAACCCTTAAAAAATTAAAAATAGAACTCCCATATGATCCAGCAATCCCACTACTGGCTGTATATCCAAAAAAGAAAAAGTGAAATCAGTATGTTGAAGAGACATCTGCATTCCCATGTCAATTGCAACACTATTCACAAGAGCCAACAAATGGAAACAACCCCAGTGTCCATCAGTTGAAGAATGGACAAGGAAAATGTGGTGCAATGAGATACCATTATGCCTTAAAAAACAAGGAATCCTGACATTTGTGGCAACATAGATGGATCTCAAGATCATTATGTTAAGTGAAATAAGCTAGGTACAGAATCCAAGGGTCACATGATCTCACTCATGTGGAATCTAAAAAAGTTGATCTCATAGAAATTGAGAACAGAATGCTGGTTACCAAAGGCTGGAGAAATTAGGAGGGAAGGATGGGGAAAGGTTGCTCAATAGGTACTAAATTACAGCTAGATAGGAGCGAGAAGTTCTGGAGTACTATTGCAGAGGGGGTGACTATAAATAACAGTAATGTGCTGTATGTTTCAAGAGTGAGAGAAAAAGGATTTTGAAAGTTTTCACCATACAGAAATAATAAATGTTTGAGGAGATAAATATGTTTACTCTAATTTAAATATTATGTAATGTACACATGTACTGAAAAATTATATGGTACCCCATTAATATATACAATTTTTATGTTTTTGTGTATCAGTTAAAATAAATTCTAAAAAATCAACAGAAAAAAACAATCTAATAAACCATAGCCTTGAAAATTAAGAACTGCACTTAAATTTGCAATATTTTAAAAATAAAATAATCTAAGCCTGTTAATAATTTTGAAATTAAATGTATGAATGTATCACTTTGAATTGCACTATGACATAGAATTATAATGCACCAATAAAATATTAAAAGTTAAAAATACAGATGAAATATATAAATATGTCAAAATTCTTTCTTTTTTTTTCCTCCCTTATGGTAACTAGGGATTGAACCCACGGGTGCTTTACCACCAAACTACATTCCCGGCCCTTTTTATTTTTTGTTTTCAGACTAGGTCTCCAGTGCTAAGTTGCCCAGGGAGGTCTCCAATTTGTGATTTTCCTTCCTCTGCCTCCAGAATCACTGGGGTTACAGGCATGTACCACCCTGCCCAGCACATCTACACTACTAATATCCTATAAAGCAATTTCTTGTATTTTTCCTGTTTTATTTCAAATGGATTTGTTTTTACAGTTTTAAGTGTAGTGTATAAATAACTTTATTTTTAAAACAGCATTATATAATTAGTGTCTTATGTGTCACTAAGTAGTTTGAAAATCAACCATTTAAGTAGTTAAGTGATATTCCATTTAATAGGTTTGCCAAAGTTTATGAAAAAAAGGCCTCTATTTTTGAACATTAATATTGCTTCCATTTTTTTCTATTAATTAAAATACTGCAATGGACATTTTCAGCCATAACTTTTCCCATATTTTACAACAGTAATTTTTAGGCTACATTCTGAGTCTTGGAATTTCTTGCTCAAAAGGTATATATCTTTTTTTTTTTTTCCTGCGGTACTGGGGATTGAACCCAGGGGCGTTCTACCTCCGCGCTACACCCCCGGCCCTATTTTTTTATACTTTATTTTGAAACCGGGTCTCACGAAGTTGCGGAGGGCCTCACTAAGTAGAGAGAGAGAGAGAGAGAGAGACAGGGAGAGAGAGAGAGAGAGAGAGAGCTGAGGCTGACCGCGAACCCAGATCCTCCAGTCTCCGCCTCCCAAAGTACTGGGATTACAAGCGTGCGCCACCACGCCTGGCCAGTATATCTTTTTATATCTCTTGAAACACATCATCTCAAAAGCATCTCAAAATCAACATGTTCAAAATAAATTCATAATATCCACCGCCTCCAAACCAGCTACCTAAAACTGGTTTTCTTCCAGAGTGACAAAGCTTTGCTAATTATACTACCAGAAATCCAGTTGCATTCACCAGAAATTTAAAAATAATCCGCAATGCCTTTTCCCACCCCCCATAATCTTTTCCTAGACTTTTGGAATCCCTTCAATTCAACCAGTTTTCTGAATTTCATCTCTCCTGCCATCACTACGAGTCTCGTCCTATTTAGCCTTAGTAAATCTATCTCCTTCATTCAATCTAAGCCATGCATCCAAAATGATATTTTCAAAGATATAAATCAGCAACTTAGTAAAGACCTGTTTCAAAATTAAAAAAATAAAAAGGACTGAGCATGTAGTTTGGAGGTAGAACACCACTGGGTTGTTTAATCCTCAATAGTTAAAAGAACGGCATGCTTTAAAATTTTTTGGATTTCCTATTACAATTCTTATAAAATCAAAATTACTATTGTACGCTACCTGTTCTCTTCACTTTCTCCCTAGCTTAGTTAAGTATGTGTAGCATCTTTCAGAGCAAAATTTAGCATCATTTCCTCAGTGAGATCTTCCTGAGTTCCTTATTGTAGTATTTTTGAAATTACAATTTATTACAGTGGACATGGGTAAAATTTTAATACCTTTTGAGAGATCACCATCTCTACAAATTAATAACAGTTATAGCTGAGATTCTCCAGATGAAATGTTTTTTTTATTTTGCATGTAATAAGCTGAAATGTCCAAGCACATTAAATTTCTAAAAGAGGTAAAGTTAAGAAATCTTTCAATCATATTGCAGGCCAAAACCTGTAGTTATGAAAAGAGCAACGGCCTCCTAGGACTCCTATCATACGTCCCCCAAATGATTTGAAATTAGCAAAAATAGAAGTAGAGTCCTGACTCACTCCATAAAATGAAATCCTTCCATCTCAGCCTCCTGAGTAGATGGGATCACAGGCATGTCACCACGAAATTAACAAAGTCTTCATGTGACGGAACTTAAGATTTAAGGGAATAAATGCTCACTGTGAACTCGGGAGGCACTAGTGGGACTGCCAAAGGAAACAGTGGTGCAGGCCAGACTCTGCCAGCAAGTGCAGTATCCAGTCCCGAGTCTAATCACAGCACTCCTTCACCTGGTTCTCAGGGTAAGCGGAGAATACCATGTGATAAGCACTGGCTTACCAGGCTGGTAAAGAATTGAAGAAAACAATATTTGCTGATCACAGTACCAAGGTACTAAGAATGTTAAACCAGAAAAAGATTGGAATATGGAGGGCACAATATATGACTTCAAGAATCCAAGTGACTATAATTGGGAATAGAGTTTGCATAATAACAAAGAGAGATGAAAAGTTTGGCTCAGTTTAAAGCAAGATAAAAACAAAACCTAACAGCTAAGGCAAATGTAATGACAGAAATTACATACCAACCTATCAGGAATATTGAAGTATGTTATTCCTACTCTGGTATATAGCCGGACCTGATGATCCACAATGCTTCTTTAAAGCCCAAGAGTCTATGAATGAAGCAGTAATTTAGTAGAGAGGGTTAGAAGGAGTAGTTTTTTAAATCAAAATAAGTAATTTCAATATCAGAAAGCTAGTATTTGTGAAAGCATTTTGCAAGATGAAAACAATCTATGTAGGTAAACTCTATGATTGATTAGAAATTTAAAGACAATCAGGTGTTTGATACATACATATATATATATATATATATATATATATATATATATATGTATATATATCTCAAAAGAGGAGAGAGAGAGAGAAAGACTCATACATTGCCCAGGGTGTCCTCAAGTTGCAATCCTTCCGTTTTAGCCTCCTGAGTAGATGGGATTACAGGCATGTCACCACACCTAGCTGGTTCAATATTTTTATGTCTGTATTTATGTACAATTTATTTAAAAAGAAAACACTAGCCGGGCGTGTTGGCGCACGCTTGTAATCCCAGTACTTTGGGAGGCGGAGACCGGAGGATC
>PVJS01049000.1:0-14830 GCA_004027185.1 Glis glis
GGCTTTCTTGGCTCAGGAATATCCCTAGATGTCTGGTGACTTCTCTTTTTCTGCCCATTGTTGCCTTTTTTTTTTTGGTGGTGCTGGGGTTAAACCCAGGGGCATTCTACCTCCGAGCTACACCCCCAGACCAATTTTATTTGGAAAGAGGGTCTCGCAAAGCTGCTGAGAGCCTTGCCAAATTGCTGAGGCTGGCTTTGAACCTGCGATCCTCCTGTCTCAGCCTCCCAAGTACTGGGATTATAGGCGTATGCCACCATGCCCGGCTTTTTATTTTTTTAAAGGGGAATGTAAGAAGTTTATAGGGAAGTGGGGATACAGTTTAAGAGAAGGCCATGATAAAAAGGCTATATTCCCCAGATAAAGGGTCTGGAAGTTTCAGGAAGTGGAAACCAGCCCCTTTGTTGTTGGTTGTGTGTGTGATACTGGAGACTGAACTCAGGGGCTTCTAACCTCTGAGCTACACTCCCAGCTCTTTTTTATTTGCAACAGGTTTTTTTTTTAAGTTGCTGAGACTGTTCCTCAAAACTGAGATCCTCCTGCCTCAGCCTCCCAAGAGGATGCTGGGCTCCCCGTTGCTTTTAAAGATTTCATTTAATGCTCCCGGGAACCAGCCTCTTCTTCCTTCTCTTCTTTTGTTTAAGCCTGATATTTACAATGTTTGGTAGAACTGTGGTATTATGCAGACTATGGGGCTTCTTTTCTTTCTTTCTTTCTTTCTTTGTGGTACTGGGGATTAAACCAAGGGGATTCTACCTCCGAGCTATACCTCAGCCCTATCTTATTTTTTATTCTGAAACAGGATCTCATTAAGTTACTGTGTGCTGCACTTGAACCTGTGATCTTCCTGTCTCAGCCTCCCAAATACTGGGATTACAGGCATGCACCACTGTACCCCGCTTGCCTTTTACTTTTATATACATTAACACAAATATTTCTCATATTTGAGGTATAGTTTACAATGAAAGTCTTTACTTTTAAATTTGGTAACTTAAAATTCCAAATATCAAGAATTGTAGAACAAGAGACAACTTCCGCACACACTTAGGAGTAAAATATGAATAGTTGCCCTTGGGTCGACCTCTGCTGCTTCAATATAGGGAATGCTGAGAACCTGACCAGCTGGTCTTCATGTCAGCCAACCCCTGGCACCATGGAATCGAAACATCGTATCAGCGAATCTTCCTATTTCCTAAAGTCAGAAGACTCCCCGAATCAGTTTGGTGATGCTGAGAGAACTGGATTCTAAGAGGAAAGTCTACTAAGAATGTACAGCTTTGCTTATTTTTTCCACATAAATTTTGTTCACTAAAAAGATAAAAGTGGAGCAATATCAAAAACTAATTTCACTATGAAAATTAGACTTTGCATATCTTTTTTAAAAAAACCCAAGTTAAACACAGATGCATGACTTAGCAACAAATGAGACACAATCATTTTAAACACAGTCTGCTCTATGACTTGGGAGCTGATTATCTTATCGCAGATGATCAAGTCCCTTGCATCCCATCTTCTGGTTAATTTCAATAATCATCAATTATGAAAGAAGGAAAGGTGGGGAAAAGAAACAAAGAAAATCTTAGAAGTTATTAGCAGCTTTTGTAAAGGGTAGGGTAAAGATTAAAAAAAGATAAAACTATCATTAAAAGTTACCAAAGACAGTTACACATTGATCATTAATTTTTCAACTGTACATGTAAAAAAACATAACACATTTTCCTGAAAGAACACTATAGTATACATCTACGTTACATGGCAAAGGGTAGACACTGTCTCTGCCTGGAATCATTTACCTCAGTAAGAGATCAAGCACTATACCTTCTTCCTAGGAAGCTGGAAAGGGTTCGTAAAGCTAAGTGTTGTATTTACAAACACTAATTCTTAGAAGACCACTTGAGCTGTTACTTACGACTGACAGTCAATTAATAGAGGCATTTAAGCCAGAAAATTTTGGTCCTATCAAATCTGCATAGTTTACTATGAATACATCATTTTCCATTAAAAGACTTTATGTATTTTAACTAAGTCAATTAGCTACAAAACATTTTAGGTGCCTAAGTAATTTTTACTTTTTGTAATTTTGCAAGTCAGCAGCTTGCTGTGGCTCATTTGAAGAAGCAAAGACTATTCTTCCTATTTAATAATTACTCACATACTACTTTGTTAGGCAGTACAAACAGATTACTCCTAGAGACAGAAAATTTCTAAGTAAAAAAAAAAAATCTTACTACATTGTAACAAGGTGAGGGTAATGGGATTCACTATAGCAGCGTTTCACAACTGCAGTCATGAAACTCTCATGTTTCATGAATTAATACACAAATAAACACACAAACCCTGAATTATCCTATACTAAATTTTGTTCTAAAATAAAAAATATATACAAAAAACCTCACACATACATATTATACAATTGGCTTTTAAGAAATGGTGTGCCCAGTCATGAATGCCAGAAGTCAGAAAAGAGATCATCTGATGTTCTAATGCGATCTGACCTGTATATTTAACATTGGCCAACTAGCCATCATGTTATTATAGGTTGGTTAGCTAGTGGTTATTAGTGTTGTGTACTTTATAATATTAATTTAAAGTTATAATATTCAATTTTATTGTATATTAAACTAGTTAATAAAAAGTAATTTCTAATGGCAATAATTTCTTTCTTTTTGTGGCACTGGGGATGGAACCAAGGGGCATTCTACTTCCGAGCTATACCCCCACCCCTATTTTATTTTTATTTTGAAACAGAGTCTCACTTGGTTGATCAAAGTCTCACTACTTGCTGAGGCTGTCCTTGAACCTGTGATCCTTCTGTCTCAGCCTCCCAAGTACTGGGATTACAAGCGTGTGCCACCACGTCCGGCTAATAATTTCTGAAACTATATTCCTCCTATACTTCAAGGATATAATCTATTTAAAATGGTTTTTCTATTTTATCAATACTTTGTTTTTAAAAGGTATTCCATGGTTAAAGTAGTCTTGGAAACTATTGTGTATGAACACAATGACTCTGGCTCCCAATTGTATTTGTCTTCATTGTCATTATTAGTTTTTCTTTAAAATATACAGAGTTAGTTTAGAACACAACACAGGCAAAGGAGTCATATTTGACCATTAAAAATTTAAACTTCCCCCACTCATTTAAGATATAAGGAAGCTTTCCTAGCTTATAGCTCTTCCAGATTTTTCTGTTCAAAATCATTATTCTGTATTATGATGAATAGACTGATCAAGATGGTGGCCTCCGATTAAGTGTAAAAATGACTTGCTTACAAGAAATCACTGCACATTTAAAAAGAAAAACGTTAGGATGGCCATGGGCTCAGCTGTTAGATATACAGTTGTATACATAGTTCTGTTAACCCATATTTTAAAGTGCTTTGCATAGTATGTCAGGTTACAGGTTGCTCTGGCACTATTTCTTAAGTATCTATATTCTTGCTACGATTAAGGCACTATAACAGTCATTGCTGGGTTACATAAGGTTAATAACAATCATATAGAACAAAGAGAAAAAATAAAGAGTTTAAATATCCCATTTAGGTTATATTCCTTACTTTACCAGTTAGTTGGTAAGAAACATTAAGGTCCTATGTAACCATCTGTGAGCTTATATGAATAGGTCTGTAATCTAGACATAAGGGTATAGTGTTCAACTTTAACACAAGGACAACCCTGGTGATAATTACAGCTTTGATAATTTCTTACTTTCTTCATCTCAACTGCCACAAGTTTCACTACTCATAGTCTATTATTGTACCGCTACTCTTCAGAATGTACTGTTCTGCTGTGTGATTCATGTAAAACTTGAGTGAAAACTGCAAACAATCAGCCAAATTTAGAACTGTCATTCAGAGCAAATTATATTCAATGGATTCAAACATGGAACTGGATTCATTTTTCCTGAATGGATCGATGAAACACAAAACCTTTCACATCATCCTGGACTCTTTTCGTGTATATTCAAGATGAAGATAATAGGGTTTCTAGTCAATTTCTGGCTCTATTTTCTTTTCTAATCACCTTTGCTCAGTTGGTTTTTTTTTTTTTTTTAGTATTTCACAACACCTAGAACTTCTGTTCAACCAAGAAGAACTTTCTGCATTCTGTGTGCAGCCACACTAGCTTCATCTTCTGAGTCAGATTCACTCTGAGATGTGGAGCTGTGAGAGGCAGAACTGCAGGGGGAAGAGCATTCTGGCGAACACAAGTAGTGCATCAGTGGGAGGCGATACTTCCCACAGAAGTCCACAAATTTAATTTGTCTGACACAGCAGTCAAAGTAGACTCCTAGAAAGAAGGAATATAAAGTAATCATTACAAAGCCAAGATCCACAGTTTCTTTTTCAACCCTTTTTTCTCTAGCATTCTGGAGAAATGTCATATACAGTTTTCTCTTTTGTGAATCTTAAACAGAAGTAGTAGTCTTCTATAGCATTGCATATACAAATATTGGAAGGTCTTAGGGGAGACAATTTGGATGCAAAGAAAAGGACAGGAGATTTATCTTAAAGGAGCTGGGTCAGAAAGGATCCTGTTTACTTAGCATTTTTTCTCTGGGTGACTTGGGGGACAGGGTGATGGAGGTTACCAGATATCTAAAGTGCCGTTCTTCCACCCCCCAACATACTCCCTTGGCACTACCCTAAAGTCAGGAGGCCAAAACAAAACAAAACAGAACAAAACACAAAAACACTTTCTTTAATAATGTTTTTAAGAATTAGTTATTATACACAAAATCTGAAGGAAGGAAATGGCTTTTGTTAGCCCTGTTCTTATATATTGGGATGGTGAAACTGAAAGAAATAAAATGCCATTTTACATTTACATAGGTTCTAAATCTACAGGCTGCAATGCTGATTCACTGATGATCTCACCTGATTCTCACACAATTATATGTTCTCAGGTTGACGGAAGCTAGTACTCAGATCTTTGATGTGCCTCCGGGTATTAGTTGATCTTTAAAAGATACTGTATACATCTCTAGCACACAAAGGCCATCAATGGTTGCAGTATAACCAGAATATCTAGAAATTTGGGTTTCAGTGCCTCTCTGGAGAGAAATCTCAACCTTTACACTCTACCTAAGTTCCCCAACTACCGTGTGTTTATTACAGAAGGGACCCAAATAAAAAAATGTGGTCTAAGCAAAGAAAAATAATGATCTGCTTTTTTTCCTTCTTCTGATACATCCCTACTAACCTTGCATAGTTTTTATTTTGAACAATTTAAGAAAGAAGATATATTCGATAAACTGATCAATACACTGATAATAAATCCCCCAAAACATGTTAGCTTCCTGACAACAGATGGAGATAATTAAAGTTACTATAAGCCAAAATAGTACAATACTATCTGGTCATTTGTAAGATCTCAGACTATACAGAGGGAAAAATCTCACAGAATAAAAAATTACTTTTAACTTATAGTTCAATAATGAATCTGAGGGTAGAAATGTCTAATGGTTCATTTTATATATTATCTCAAATTTTAAACTGGTAATTTTTTTTTGGTGGCACTGGGAATTTAATTCAGGGACATTCTAACACTGAACTACACCTCTAGCTCTTTTTATTTTTTATTTTGAAACAGGGTCTCACTAAGTTACCTGCACATTGGCCTCAAACCTGTGGATCCTCCTGACTCAGCCTCCCAAGTACTAGGATTACAGCCATGTGCCACCGCACCAGGCTTAAACTGGTAATTTTAAAAGAATTCCTAAGATAAATAGTACTTCAGTGTACTAAATAAATCAATAAGCCATTTATTAGAGAAAAGAGAATTCTTACCGAGATCCATTTCCAGAAAAAGATGGATTCAAAGCAGACTAGATTTAGAGCATGAGGCCTAAGGGCCTGGCAAATGCTCTCCTGTTTCTCCAGCCAATGTTAAAGTCAATTCAGGAAAGAGGGGTCACAGAGGAAAGGGTTATGCACTTTTAATGAGACTCAGAACAGCAACCTCTGCTTCTCAGAGCAGGTAGCCAGAAATGATCCAGAATATGGTCTTTTTTCTTTAATGCCAAAAACATCGTTTTTTTTTTATCTTGTAGTAATCATTGAGGAATTTAATCATTTTCTCTCCTTTTAGCAATATAACAGAGAGTAAGGGAAAATCTCACTTGGCTTTTTTTTTCTGTACTGGGAATTGAAACCAGGGCATTTTACCTCCAGGCTACACCCCCAGCCCTATTTTTTATTCTTTATTTTGAAACAGGGTCTCCCTAAGTTGTGGAGGGACTCACTGAGTAGCTGAGCCTGGCCACGAACCTGCGATCCTCCTGTCTCAGCTTCCCAAGTACTGGGATTACAATCATGCACCACCATGCCCGGCTCTCACTTGGCTTTTGATCATTATTATGCAACATTTCTGCAGGATGTACATTTACCTTCCAACACTACAAACCGTTCTATACCTCCATTAAACTGGATTTTTTAAAAAGCAGTCTTTTATGAGGAAGCCAAAATAAAATGGCCTGCTTTGAGTCACCAATTCCTACCCGTATGCCCTGGCACTTCAGGCCCTTTCAACCTGGCCTTAATGGCTCTTTTCACTCTGTCTCTCATTATTGCCCTAACTGTGTATGTGAGCTAAACTGTCACTCATCCAACACTCTGCCCCACACTGTTTTGCTTCCATTTGCTCTCCCCATCTGAAAAGACTTCTATTCTTAATCTTCCCCTATTAAAATCTAGCTCACCCGTTAAGAACTGTCTCATCTTTTCGGGACCTAATTAAATGTACTTTCCCTCTTTTGATTTCCACTGGCATTTTTAATTCTTTGGGATACTTACTTTAGACTGCCCTATACTGAATCATTTGTTTAATTCCCTCCAAATGCTCTGAAGTCAACTATGGACTTAAAAGAATGCAAAGTTCTAGAGTACAACCTGAAATTGACATGCATTCAACCCATTCTCATATATCCTAAATCAAACCCTTCAAAGATATGATACAAAGAATGGTGAGTCTAAGAATGTGTCCTTCAAATAAACACGAAAGGTATACAAACATTGTAGAAACTTTTCATTTTTACATTTTTTAATTTTTTTTGTGGTGCTGGGGATTGAAACCAAGGGCATTAGTTGCTAAGAGGCTTGCTAAGTTGCTGAGCCTGGCTTTAAACCTGCGATCCTCCTGTCTCAGCCTTGTGAGTACTGGGATTACAGGCATGTGCCCCCACACCCAACCTAGAAACTCTTCTTAAACAAGTAGTACTGTTTACATTTCCTTTGTGTTTCCTCTCATTTTACCATCTTAGAACTTTATAATCTTACAAAGTTCCAAGAGAGGATGAGACTTCCTGGGTCTTTTCCTTGTGTTGAATCCAAAAATATTATGCAAAGAATTTAGAAAAGAAAGAAGCCAGGCACCATGGCACACACCTCTAATCCCAGTACTTGGGAGGATGAGACAGGAGGATCACAGGTTTGAAGCCAGTGAGACTTTGTTTCAAGATAAAAAATAAAGCAGGGCTGGGGGTGTAACTCAGAGGTAGAATGGCCCTGGGTTCAAACCCCAGTACCACAGAAGAAAAAAGAAAAAAGGGAAGGAAGGGAGGGAGTTAGAAGAGAAAGAGATTCTCAGAGGATGAAATGTCTTACTTTCTGGTATAAAGATAAAGGAAAAAAGAAACTGCCTTTCTCTGAAAGAAGCCATAGCTAATTAAAACATTTAGGTTAAAATTTTAAAAATAGCTAAGTGAGTAGGAAACATGAACACTGATTTTACTTACCTCCACACTTTGGGTTTGGGCAATTGCTGGCTAAACTCAAGTATCTAAGAAGATTCTCAGGAAGATCATAGGGAGTGTAGGAAATATTTCTGATCTTAATGGTCCGCGCTGCTAATTCCAGGAGAGTTGGAGGGTCATAGGTTAAATCTCTAACAAAACGAACAACCAATGGATTTCCTCGTAAACTCAACTCTTCCAAATGAATAAGGTTGAGGATTTCTCGAGGCAGGTATGTCAGCAAGTTATTGTGGAGACTGAGGGAACGAAGTGAATGTAACCTAGAATGAAGGCAGTAAATAAACAAACAAAAGTCAAACCAACAGCAGTGAGCAACACAGCTACCAAGAAAGTTAAATGGATATATACGCATGAGTACGTGAGCATGTATGTGTGAACAGTCTGATTTCCCCGTAAGAATGAGCAACTAAGATTAAGGTCAATAGAAGTGAAATAAAAAGGTGCTAAAACTAGATCCGAGGGCAGCTTTGTAAATGTCATGAAAGACTTTTGCCTCTGGTATCTTAGCTTAGAATACTTAGAAAGTATTCAGATGTGCTAGCTGAGATAATGTTATATTTAAAGATTCTGGTTTTCATTCAGATACCTAAAAAAGGGAAAAGATTTCAGATGCAATAAAGCCTCATTAGGATAGGAGTGCTTCATATCAAATACAAAATCACTAGAAATCCCATAACTTAGGGAAACTTATGACAAAGTAATATTCCATTTTTGATTATACAAAACAAGCTGAACAAATATTTTGGAAAATAAGCCAGAGCATTTAAAAGTAAAATTAAAAATAACCCAACTCATGGCAAACCTCGAAGCTGTAATTATCATATCATTTACTTTGAGAATACCTCTTTCCCACATCTAAAGCATGTGAGTGAATGCAAGATGCTAACTCCGAAGCACAGATATGTGTGTATATAAACTGCTGAAACTACTCACTGTGAAAGCTGAGGAGGCACACTTTGGATTTTGTTGTCACATAATACCAAGTAATTCAGACAAGGCAGGTTTGCTAATTCTGGTGGGATTTCTTTAATGAAGTTTCCTCCAAGATATAAACATTCTAATCTGCAAAAGTAAATGAACAAAAACAAAAAAGTAAATAAATATAAGCTGGACAAGAGACTCTATTGTCTCTACTACAATGAACATATTTCATCTTTTCATACAGGAAATATTTCATAGGATTTGCTATGTGCTATCCAGCCTTTAGAAAAATAATGCAAGCTTCAGGGAGCTTATACCACAGCCAAGCAGAAAAGACACACTAGTATTATACAAGATCATAATTAAACACAAAACAAATTCAAAATAGCATTACATGATTAAAATACCAAATTAGGAAAAACAATTCACAAATGATATAGAAGCTGAAAAAGAGGAGAAATAAGAAACGACCACAGCAGTTCCGCTTAGAAAAAGCCTCCTGAAAGTGTAGTGACTTCAGTCAGCTGGGCTATGAATTTAGCCCATTTAGACAGGAAGAAAGAGGAAGGTTCAATGGGCACACCATTTAAGGGAAAAGAAAATTCTTCTTAAGGAATTCAGAGACAAGGCTGGAGAGAGGCCAGGTTACAGGAACCCTGAATTTCATGCTGGTATGCTTTGGTCTGATCCACTGATAGGTGAAAAACCATTAGCCTTTTTTGGAAGAAAGTACGAAACCACATCTGAGCCTCTACGTTTGTTCTTTGCTATTCTTATGGCAAACGCATTCCTCAGAAGCTGTCTGAATAAATTATATGTCAAAGTGGCCATCAGCATGAAGCTCAAGTTCCAGATAATTGTCCTGTTTACTACCAATAAATTAACATAGCATGTATTACATGGATAACTGCAGAAGGGCCCCCCAAAGATTTTTGTAGGGGGTGGCAGAATTAGCTCTATCTATATATATATCTTACAATATATAAAATAATTTTAAAGTATACACATACATATATAAATCTTTTCTTTTTTTGTGATACTGGGGATTGAACCCAGGGGCATTCTACCTGTGAGCCACGCCCCCAGCCCTATTTTATTTTTTTTATTTTGAAACAGGGTCTAAGTTGTGGAGGGCCTCACTACATTGCTGAGGCTGGCCTCAAGCCTGCAATCCTCCTGTCTCAGCCTCCCAAGTACTAGGATTATAGGTTTGTGCCACCATGCCCAGTTCACGGATCTTTTCCATTGCTGTTAAATCTGCTAACTCAGTACAATTTTTCAAAACACCTTTAAAATGGGAGGAAGTAGCCTACTAAACTATTACCCAAATTTCCCCGGTATGAATTACCTGAGGTATTATTATTATTTTTTGTGGTGCTGGGGATTGAATCCAGGGGCATTCTACCTCCAAGCTATACACCCAACCTTTTTTTTTTTTTTTGAGATACTGGGGACTGAACCCAGGGGCATTCTACCTCCAGGCTACACCCCCAGCCCTATTTTTATTTTTATTCTTTATTTTGAAACAGGGTCTCACTAAGTTGCGGAGGGCCTCACTAAGTAGCTGAGGCTGGCCACGAACCAGGATCCTCTGGTCTCAGCCTCCCAAGTACTGGGATTACAAGCGTGCGCCTCCACGCCCAGCCCACCCAGCCCTTTTTTAATTAATTTTTTAAAATTTGAAACCCGGGCGTGGTGGTGTCCTCCCCTCCCTCCCCTCCCCTCCCCTCCTCTCTCTCTCTCTCTACCTAGTGAGACCCTCCGCAACTTCGTGAGACCCGGTTTCAAAATAAAGCATAAAAAAATAGGGCAGGGGGCGTAGCGCGGAGGTAGAAAGCCCGAGTTCAATCCCCAGTACCGCAAAAAAAAAAAAAAAAAGAAACACGCCGGGTGGGCGTGGTGGCGCACGCTTGTAATCCCAGTACTTGGGAGGCGGAGACCGGAGGATCCAGGTTCCCGGCCAGCCTCAGCTACTTAGTGAGGCCTTCTGCAACTTCGTGAGACCCGGTTTCAAAATAAAAGTATAAAAAATAGGGCCAGGGGTGTAGCTCGAGGTAGAATGCCCCTGGGTTCAATCCCCGGTACTGCAAAAAAAAAAAAAATTGAAACAGGGTCTCACTAGGTTGCCAAGAGCGCTAAATTGCTGAGGCTGGCCTTGAACTTCTGATCCTTCTGTCTCTGCTTCCCAAGTATTGGGATTACAGGTGTGTGCCACCACGCCTGGCTTCCTGGGATTTTTTTTTTTTTGTGTGTGTGTGTGTGGTGCTGGGGATTAAACCCACAGGCATTCTACCTCTGAGCTACACCCCCAGCCCTATTTTATTTTTATTTTGAAACAAGGTCTTGCTAGGTTGATGAGTCTCACTACTTGCTGAAGATGTCCTTGAACCTGAGATCCTTGTCTCAGCCTCCCAAGTACTAAGATTACAAGCATGTGCCACCACGGCTAGCCCCAGGATATTTTAAAAGCTACAAGATCCAGTCCCCAGCCAGATGCACCAAGTTAGAGTTCAGGGAGGGGCCTGAGAAATGGCAGAATTTAGAGTACAGGGTGTAATTTTGACAGATAAAGCTAAATTGCCCTGCAGAGCTATGGCTATTTACAAATCCACAACTAGAATTTGAGAGCACTTCTTAACCCATTAACTTTGCCAACACTTAAGTATTATCACCTATTTTAATTCTTTTTAAAAACTACTTGATGATGTAAAAAATGGTACCATTCTGTACTTTTAATGTGCAGTTCCCTAATTATTAGTGAAGTTTATGTTTTTGGTCATTCGTATATCTTTGGAGAACTTCCTGTTGATATAATTTATCCATTTTTTCTCACGAGTTGGATGACTTTCACTCATTAAATTGTTGGGAGCTTTGTTGTTAAGTATATGGTCTACATAACTTTGTTCCTTTGTACCCTACAGCATGGTCTATTTTTGTTCATGTTTTATATGTACTAAAAGAATGTGTGCCAACCTTGTAAACTGAGCAATTCAAATTCTTTATAGTTTCTCTTATTATTTTGCCTTCTTATGGGTGTTTAGCCTCCTACCATAACCATGGTTTTTCTTCAGAGTTCTGTCAATGTTTGTTCTCCTTCCCCTCAATATACAGAAGCTACACTGCAGGTACATTCAGGTTCCTGACTCCTAAAAGTTCTTGTTGGAGTGTTCCTTAATTCATATGAAACATTTTTCTTTGTTCCTTTAAGTCTGTCTTGCCTTGAAATCTACTTCCTCTGATTATTAATACCGCCTACCAGTGTTATTTTCATTAGTATTTCATTCAATTCCAGTTCTACCACTCACTAGTATAAGAACTTGGGCCAGCTGCTTGCTTCCTCTTCTTTAAAATGGAGTAGTATTATTCTATAGCATATAAAATGCCCACCCAACAAATATGAACACACACATACACCTACCATGTGCCAGGCACCATTCTGAGAACTACAGTATAAATAAGATCAAGTTCTTGATCTGAGGACACCTAGGCTCTAGTAAGAGAACAAATGCATGTCTGTGAGGCCAGATAGTCTTAAGAAAAAGGAGGCAGTCAGGTGGTGATGGAGGTGATTCTCTAGATAGGGTGCCAGGAAAGGTTTCTCTTAGGAAATGACATCTGAACAGAGATATGATGAATGAAATGACTGAGGACAAATCCCTGAGGCCAAAAAATGCTCAGTGTGTCCTAAAGCAGCAGCCTAGTCCTTGGGCGATAGAGACTGAGGTGGGAACGTGGCAGTCCCAAGGTCAGAGAGATGGCCTGGGAGGCCAGATCACAGAAGCCTTTTAAGAATTTTGAATTTTCTCCTACGTATGATGGGTAGTCATGTAACTTGACTCACACTGTAGAAGGATCACTAAGAGCTGGAGAATCGGGTTGGGTAGGGGTGGATGCAGGAGGAACGTACTGGAGCCCAGTGCGGCAGTTCAGATGAGAAGCTATAGATTTGCCTGGCACATCTTTTTCTAATTTTTTAACTTACTGGTGAATTTTTAATAAGTGTAACTCTTATAAACAGGGCACAATTTGATCACTGGGTGTTTGGATCTGTGCTTCCCACTAAGATGTTGTATCTCTGTATCTTTTTCCCCTTTAGTTCTGTCTTTCACTTCATGCATCATTTCCTTTTGTTCCATTCCTCCCTATTGTCTTGAGTTATAGGTGTTATCTTTACTTCTATTCCTATTTTTTGTGTGTGGTACTAGGGATTTAACTCAGGGGCCTTCTACCACTGGGCGACACCTCACGTCCTTTTTATTTTCAAACAGCGTCTTGCTATATTACTGCACACTGTGAACCTGTGATCCTCTTGTCTCAGCCTCCCAAGTACTAGGTTACAGGCATGTGCCACTGCACCTGGCTTGCTATTTCTATTCTGCTAGTAATTACCTCTTCAATTTCCTTCGTGTGCACTCTCACTGAAACATATCCGTGCTCCATTCTTTGTCCTTATGTTCATATCATTTTCTAGAATTAGTCCAACTTTGATTTTTTACCAATATATTGATAAAATTATTTTGGATCAACAACCATCCAGATTTATCAATATCTTTTACTGATTTCTTTGTTCATCATTGTTTTTGGTGTTTCTTGTAAAGTTCATTTTTCTTGGACTATACCCTTTAGAAGTTCTTTCAGCTGGGTGCAGCGGTGGCGGACACCTGTAATCCCAGTGACTTAGCAGGCTGAGGTAGGAGGATCACAGGTTTGAAGCCAGCCTCAGCAACTTAGTGAGGCCCTGTCTCAAAATAAAAAATAAAAAGGGCTGGGGATGTAGCTTGGTGGTAGAGCAGCCCTGGGTTCCATTCCTGGAACCACAAAAAAGAAGACGTTCCTTCAGCAAGGACTCATGTTGGTCTCTGAGTACTTTCTGATCTTTTTATTTAGTCCCATCACTCTTTTTTTTTTTTTTGTGGTACCGGGGATTGGACCCAGGGGCATCCTACCACGGCACTACACCCCCGGCCCTATTTTTTATTCTTTATTTTGAAACCGGGTCTCACGAAGTTGCAGAGAGCCTCACTAAGTAGCTGAGGCTGGCCGCGAACCCGGATCCTCCGGTCTCCGCCTCCCAAGTACTGGGATTACAAGCGTGCGCCACCACGCCCGGCCCCATCACTCTTGAGTAATAGATTAGTTGGGTATGAAATTCTAGGTTAACAGTTACTGTTCTTTAGCATTTGTTGTCCCATCATCTTATTACAGTCGATATTGGTACTGTTCCTATGTAGGCGATCTGTTTCTTCTTTTTCCTCATTAGATGCTCTGAGCAAAATTTTTCTCTAACTTTACTGTTCTGAAGTTTTTTATTATGTCAAAAGACCAGTTTAGAGAATTCTTTTTCTTTAACTGTGGGAAATTTCAGCCACTATTACTTCATTCGTTGTCTTTCATTCTTTTTTTCTCTAGAATTGCTCTTAGCAGCTTGAACTTTAGGATCTATCCTCTATCTCATTTCTTTCA
The DNA here is from genome assembly GCA_004027185.1 of Glis glis. NCBI lineage: Eukaryota > Metazoa > Chordata > Mammalia > Rodentia > Gliridae > Glis > Glis glis. Next base: position 14,138 of record PVJS01049000.1, read on the forward strand.
TACTTTTCATTTCTTTATCTCTTTGTGCTACATTCCAGAAGAATGCTTCAGCAAGATTTCTCCTTATGGATTCCCTCTTCAGTTGATTTCACATCATTCAGCTCATTTAGTGAATTCATATTTATAGTAGTCCCCTTATTCTTGAGGTATACATTCTAGAACCCCCAGAGGATGCTTGAAACTGGGGATAGTATTCAACTCTATAATTCATTGCCTTTTCCATCTTTTTTTTTTTGCACTACCGGGGATTGAACCCAGGGGCGTTCTACCTCCGAGCTATACCCCTGGCCCTATTTTTTATCCTTTATTTTGAAACCGGGTCTCACGAAGTTGCGGAGGGCCTCACTAAGTAGCTGAGGCTGGCCGCGAACCTGGATGACACCAGCTAAACCAAGAATATTTATTTGTTATTCCTTCCTGGAATAATGAAGGGTGGGAGGAAAGGGGAAGTTTTGATGGATTATAAATAGTCCTCATAATTTTTAAAATTGTTCTTTTTTTTTTTTGCGGTACCGGGGATTGAACCCAGGGGCTTTCTACCTCCGCGCTACACCCCCGGCCCTATTTTTTTATGCTTTATTTTGAAACCAGGTCTCACGAAGTTGCGGAGGGCCTCACTAAGTAGAGAGAGGGACAGAGAGACAGAGAGAGAGAGAGAGAGGGAAAGAGCTGAGGCTGGCCGCGAACCCGGAT
>PVJS01049001.1:0-14827 GCA_004027185.1 Glis glis
CTTCGCTATGGTCTGGTGAGGTCCCGGCTCACTGCTGGGGTCTGGTGAGGTCCCGGCTCACTGCTGGGGTCTGGTGAGGTCTTGACCCTTCGCTATGATCTGCTGAGGTCCCGGCTCACTGCTGGGGTCTGCTGAGGTCCCAGCCCCTTAGCTGTGCATCTTGTGAAGCACTCACTGTGTGCTGTCCTGGAAGTACCTGTGTCTGATTCTGCTGGAGCTCCTTCTTTGTTTGTTTTTGGTGCTGGGGATTGAACCCCAGCAAGCTATGTTCTATGTTCTACCACCAAGCTATACCCTGAGCCCTTTTTATTTTGAAACAAGGTCTTGCGAGGTTGCTGAGAGTCTCGCTAAGTTGCTGAGACTGGTCTTGAACCTGCCATCCTCTTGTCTCAGCCTCCCAAGTACTGGGATTACAGGCATGCACCACCACACCTGGCTTTGGAGCTCCTTTGGATGCATCCCCCGAGCTACAGTTGGTTTTGCAAAGCTTTCCTCCCATGTAGCCTCATGCCTCTTAGAACCAAAGCGCCTTTGCCCACCCTCCTTTAGCAAATCTTTGCTATTTTTTGAAGGAAGTAAGCCTTTCTTGGCCTTCACCTTTCAGACCAGATGGTCTACTGTCCCAGCCCCTCACAATCATGGATTTCCCAGAAAACCTGGGCTTTGCCTTCAGTAAGCCTTGCTCTCTCAATACGTCCACACCTTTACCTCCTGCCTGGAAGTCCTGGAGACTCCACGGAACCCCAAAGTGTGAGACATTACGTGCTAACAGGAGAGATACAGACATTGGATCTAAAACCCGGATCCTCCTGTCTCAGCTTCCCAAGTACTGGGATTACAAGTGTGTGCCACCACGCCCGGCATCTATTTTCAAACTGTTTTTATGAGGGACCCCTGGATCACAACTGTCTTGCATGACTGAAATATGGCATTAAGGGTTCATGTTAAAATCTCCCACGAGGATTGTGAACTTGTTCTTGCTCTTTACATCCTATTAATTTTCATTTTCTCTGTTTTGGGGTTATATTCTTAGGCACATACCAGTTCAAACCTATCATATTTTCTTGGCTTATTGCTACTTTCATCATTATATATTATTTTTATTCCTAGCAATTTTTGTTTTAAACTATATTTTACTTGATGTAAATATTGCTACAGTGATTTTTTGGTTAGTATTTGCTCACTATAACTTTGCTACTTTTTGCTTTCAACTTTCCTTCAATTTTATGTTACATGTGTCTGTTGTAAACAAGACCTGGCTGAGTCTTTGAACTGATGAATATGATCCATTTACATTTGTTTTGATTACAGATGAATTTGCAATTAAAATGCATATTATTTTGAGATGAGAGAACTTAAAAGGAGAGAAATTAATTTTGTGAATGCTGTAAAGTAAAACTGAAAAAATTTGCTAATTATGTTGAGGCCATTGTAGAAAAAGTGCTTAAATATACATTAACAAACCTAGACCTTAATAGATTGTTCTAGTAATTTCTATAAGAATTCCTGCAAGTCTATAGAATCTAAAAATAAGATTAGATTAATAATTGTATAGTAACAAGCTCTGGGCTTTAATTTTGATTTTTCTCTTTTCTTGTATGTATTATGCTGCAAAATGAAATTCAAATATACTAGTCTTGGTTAATATTGCCTACCTCAAATGAAGAAAAGATAGAATTGTTCAGAACGTAATTATCTACTTTTCAAAATGACTTGTACTAAAGAAAGTTTCATGATACATGCCTTTAAGTAGTCAGTTAGCAATCCTAATCCTGGAAGCTTTCAGTAACATAATATCACACATGCAATAGTAAGACTCCCTTCCCCTCGAAACACACTTTAAAAATATGACATGTAAGTCGGGCATGGTGCCACACTCCTTTAATCCCAGTACTTGGGAGGCCGAGTCAGGAAATCGCAGGTTCAAGGCCAGCCTCAGCAACTTAGCTAGGCTCTTAGCAACCTAGTGAGAACCTGTTTCAAAATAAAAAAATAAAATAGGGCTGGGGGTGTAGCTCAGAGGTAGAATGCCCCTGGGTTCCATCCCTAGCAAAACACACACACACACACACACACACACACACACACACACACACTGACATGTAAATTCTTTCAGCACTCAAAAACTTATCAGCACTTCCATAAAAATTGAGAGTTCAAAAAAATAGGAAAAGTGAAGGCTTCCCTTAAGTGAACCTTCTGTCTCTGCCTCCCCATCCTCTCAGTGCACATTCGCTCTCCAGGCCTGGACCACAGGCAGTCAGTCAAGGCGTAAGAGCAGGGCAGGACTGGGCACACGGAGCTGCTGCTGCCGCTGAAGACAGATGGGAGCACTGATGGGCTGGGACTGCGCTTGAGAAGCTCCTGCCCAGGAAAGGTGAGTGGTCTGGGGCAGGCTGGCAGAGTGGGGTGCAGGCCGAGGCAGGCTGGGGCAGCTGGGTGCAGGCTAGGGCAGGCCAGGGTTTATTACATTAATTGTTTTGGGAATGAAACCAGCCTTGTATTCTGGGATAAATTCCACTTCCTCATGGTGCCTAATTCTCCTTTTTGTGTTGCTGAGTTCCGTTGGTTGGAATGTGGCGGGCATCTTGGGGTCTGTGTTTATGGGGACGCTGGTCTGGAGCTTTCCCTATGTCTCTCTCTGGCTTTGGTGTCAGTGAGCATGCTTCACAGCAGGGGCTGGGGAAAGGCTCCCTCATCCTCCAGCCTCTGGAAGAGTTTGAGAAGAACGGCTATTACTGCTTCCTTAAACGTTTGACCCAATTGATGAGTGAAAATTTCTAGGTAGGGGTTTTCCTTTAAGGAAAAAATCTGATTACTAACTCAGTATTGACTTGTGATAGGTCTATTCATATTTTCTCATTGTTTTTGAATCAGTTTGGTAATTTGTACTAGGAATTGTTTTCTTCTAACTTGTCTAACTTATTAGCATAAAGTTGTTCATAATATTCCATTATAATCCTTTTAATTTTTGTGAAGTCACTAATAATGATTGGGCCCCTTTTCATTCTCTATTTTGATAATTTGTGTTGTTTCTCTCTTTCTTGATTAGTTTAGCTAAAGATTTGTTAAGTTTCAAAGAACCAACTTTTGCTTTAATTGATTATCTGTATTTTTTTTCTGCTTTCTATTTGATGGAATTTCTACTCTAATCTTTATTATTTGTTCCCTCCTGCTGTTTTGGCTTAATTTGCTTTTTTTCTTTCAAATTTTGTAAGATGGAAGCTTATATTACTGATTTGTGGTGTTTTTATTTTCTAATAGATGCTTCCTTCTAAGCAATGTTTTAGCTACGCTTCCATAAACTTTGATATGATGTGCTTCCATTTTTATTCATTTAAATATTTTCTAATTTCCTTTGTGATCCTTTATTTGATCCATGAATTATTTAACCATGCATTTTTAATTTCCAAACATTCTGGGAATTCTCAAATCTCTTTCTGTTGTTGATTTCTAATGAAATTCTAATTTCACTGTGGTCTGAGAACATACTTTGATTTCGATTCTTTTAAATTTGTTGAGAGTTGTTTTACGGTGTGGTCCACGGTGCTAACTGAGGAGATTGTGCATGCCGCTGTGGTAGGGAGGGTATTCCCTGGACATCAGTCAGGTCTCCCTGCAGAGGGTTCACAGCCTTCTCATCTTTACTGGCGCTTCCTCTTGTTTCCTCTTGGGTGTCCTGAGTAGGTGTATCAGTCAGGGTTCATTAGAGTAACAGAACTCACAGCACACATATATGGAAAAAGGGGATTTATCACATCAGCTTACAGTCCAAAGCAGTGTAGTCCTGAGTGGCCGGCTGCACATGGAGAGCCGGAGGAACCAGCAGCTGGCCGAGCGGTCCAAGAGCTGGAGTCTCAGAATCGGAGCCACCACTAATTCAGTACCAGTCCAAGATGCAAAGGTCAGGAAACTCTCCGGAGAAACGATGGTGAAGGTCCAGTTCCAAGAGCTGAAGGCTGATATCTCAGACAAGAGCAGACGCACTTTTTTCAGGAAGAACAACGTACACATTCACGCGGCTTTCTTCTTTTATCCAGGTCCTGTGCTTATCAGAACTGTGCTGCCTACAATCAGAGCAGGACTCCCCTTCAATCTGCCATTACATAAACCAACCATTGCATCAACACGCCCAAAGTCACAGAATCTTGGTGTTTTGTGATCCAGTCAAGTTGACAATCCAGACTAACCATCACAGTCGGATATTAAAGTACCCAACTACCATTATGGAACTATCTGTCTCTCCCTTCAATTTTGTAAGTTTTGCTTCATGTGTTTTGGGATTCTGTTATTACATAGGTGTGTGTGTGTGTGTGTGTGTGTGTGTGTGTGTGTTCATAATTGTGATATCTCTTTGGTGCACTGACCTGTCCATCTTCATAAAAATCCTTCTTTGTCTTTTGACACATTTTGTCTTGAAGTTCATTTTGTGTGACATTGCGATGGCTACTCTAGTTTTGGGGTCCTGTTTCTGTTTACATCACATATTTTTTTAAATCTTTTTTTTCTTTCCAAAGTTTTGTGTCTTACAAATTCAAGTGTGATTCTCACAGTGGGCAGGAAGTTGGACCATGTTTCCACGTTTGCTTTTAATCTGTTTAAACAATATCTGACTTTCGCATGCTTATTGGAGTATGCACTGATATGATGGGATTTGGGCCTTTTTGATGTTTTTTCCTTCATGTATTTTTTTGTTTGTCCACTTTTTTCTTTAGTACTTTCTTTTGTGTTAAACATCATTGTTATAATGCACTGTTTTAATTCTGTTTTTAATGTTATTGTCTTAGGGAAATAGTGCTCCAGGGATTACAAGACTTCTATTTACTGATCACAGGGTATGTTACATGAATACCAACTTCATTCTGGCAAAGTCTGGATACTTGGCTCCATTGTAGCTCCATCCTCTGTGCTATTACTGCCAGATACATTATGTGTGTTCATGTTCTAAGCCCAACAGTACAATTTTCTATTATTGTCTTGAGTGTGTATTTTAAATATCTTCACAGAACAATAGAAAAATATGCTCATATTGTCTTTCTATCTACCTCCATGAGAACCTTAATCCTCTTCATTCTTTCTTCGTGGCATTTGAGTTCTCCTCTGGCGTTATTCCCTTACTGTTGGACTGCATGTAAGTATTTCTTGTAAGACAGGTGCACTAGCAGCAAATTGTCTCAACCTTCATTCACGGGTGAGAGTCCCTCTTTTGCTTTTCCCTTGGAGGGGTGTTTTTCTGACTGGGTGGCAGTGTTGTCTTTCTTTCAGAACTTTCGCTATGTCTGCCGCTGCCTTCTCACGTGCCTTCTTTCTCATGGAAGTCAGTGTTCATCTTATTATGGTTCCCTTGGATGTGGTAGAGGTGCTGTCTCCTTTTCTCTTGCTGCTTTCAAGATGTTTAGGTTTTCTTTAATTTCCAACAAGTTGACTATGGTGTGTTTAAGTGTGGATCTCTTTGAGTTTATCTTGTTTCGAACTTGCTAAGCTTCTTAGGTATGCAGATTTCTCATCAATTTGGGAAATTTTCATCTACGATGTCTTCAACTATTTTTCTGCCACTCTGTCTCTGCCCCTTCTGGGGCTCCTGTTAAATGCATCTTGATAGACTGCACAGCATCCTGCAGTTCTTGAAGGTTCCGTTTACTTTTACTCATTCTTTCTCCTTTTTGCTCTGTGGATTGATGATTTTCTTCTGTTCTATTGTCAATTCTCTGATTCTTTATTGTTCCAGTTCGAATCTTTGACTGAGAGAATTTTTCACTTTGGGTACTGGGGTTTTCGATTTCAGAATTCCCATTTGATTTCTTTTTATAATTCCGATCTCTATTGCTATTCTCCTTTCAATGAGTCATTGTCATGACCTTTTCCTTTAATTCTTTAAACATAATTTTCTCAATTCTCTGTTCGTATTCATAATAGTCTTTTTGAGGGCTTTTTGAGGACTTTGTTGAGTTCAACACCTGAGTCCTCTCAGAGAAAGTTTCTATTGACATCTCTTTTTCCTATGTAAGGGTTACTCTTTCCTCTTCCACTGTATGTCTTACAATGTGGTTTTTTTAATTGACAGTTTGTATAATATTCTGCATCAAATCTAGATTGTGATTCTATCTCCCCCTTTGTTTTTGTTGTTGCTGGTTTTGTTTCTTATTTGTTAAATGACTTTCTTGGATGAATTCCATAAATTATTTCCCCTTTCCCATAGTGTGTGACCCTGCTACCTCTGTTAAATTTCCCTCTTTTTTGTATTTGTTTTTATAGTTGAGTCTGGTTTGCAGAAGTTACTTCTGGTCAGCACAGCTCAGTGGTTAGACAAGGGATGGCCCAAGGTTGTCCTGAAACACCATGAGCTCAGAAAGTTTCTCCTTTTTCCAGAATAGCCATGTGTGGTTGATTGTTACATCCTATTTATCTATGTATTTTTTTGTGGTACTAGGGATTGAACCCAGGAACATTCTACCTCAGAACTACATCCCAGGGCTATTTTATTTTTTATTTGGAAACAGGATCTAAGCTATCACACACACAGGACTAAAATGAGCAATCCTCCTGTCTCAGCCTCCCAAGTACTGGGATTATGGGATATATCACTGCGCCTGGCTGGGTGCCACGTTTTAAATCAGGCAATTTATGAGTCTTGCTGCAGTATTTGCTTTCTTATATTTCTGCCATGGGTATGATGCTGTTATTTTGGACATACCCCACACCCACGGCATTTAAGGCATCTCCTCTGGCAGCCACGCTGGTGAATCTGTGGATCCAACCTGGGAAGGACCCCCGCACTGGCCACACTTGGGCCAGAAAACACTCTAGAATTTTTAACATGAGCTCTGACACAGTTTTATTTTTAAAAATACATGCTTCTTCATTTGAGGGGAGCTTTTATTTGCATTTCAGAGTTCTGCAGTATTGTTTTTGACAACATTGTTCAGATTTATCATTGCTTTTGGGTGAGATTTGTCATGTGGTTCACTTCACCATTCCACCTGGAATAAAAGTCAAGTTAAAAGCCAGTGTTAGTATTTCTTGGTTGGTATTGCCACCGGAGCAGGAGATTGGGTAGATACATTCATGCATTATTGTTTATTCAGAAGCATTTCATGACTCTGATGGTATTTCTCCAGGGAGTCCAATTTTATCCAAGATTTGTTTCTGGCAATATGTTATAAGGCTCTAAAGAACTGAGACACAGAGTCTGAACGGTCTGTCAGTGTCTCAGGTCCTTCCTATCAGCGCTGCCTCTTGGAGAAGGTGGCATTACCAGGAGTGTTGCCCTGGAAACAAGGCACCAAGCAGGAGTCCTTATTATCCATCTGCAGCATCCTCAGGACATGTGCTAAGAACCCCGCAGTGTTTTCCCCAAACAGGGTGACCTCAGTGTTGCTGAGAATATTCCTGATTAGAAGAGCTGCCACTGTGTGTGCAGTGACAGCTAGATTTGCCTACAGGTAACACGCTCCTGTCACTGACTGAGCTGGATGCTGGAGGTATACTTTATTGTTGGATTCAAGTTATGCACAGTGCATTCTCTCGACCTACAGGTGAGAGTTGAACCCATCGCTCCTCTCCTTGGGCTGCAGTCTGGAGTCACTGGCTTGCTGAGGTGGGAGGGGAGTCATTGCAGTTCATTTGCTTATCAATCAAGCCCTGGACACTTTCCAGTGACACAGAGTTATAAGAAAAAGCTTTTTGAAACAGCATAAGTATTAGCATGATTTGCCTTATTGGTTTTGTGCCTGAATTCAAAAGTGTGGAAAACCAACTTCTGTGCACAGTGATTCTTTAAAATTCAGAGGTAGAAACACAAGTGCTAATGTCTTTGTTTTCAACCTCATCCTTTTCATATGTATGCATGTTTTCCTTACTCCAGAGATAATGTTTTCACAATCTAAAAATTTTGAAGTTTTAAGTAAACAAAGACTAAACTTAGATTCTACCCTCCTGTCATCCCCAGAGGCAACTCCTGCTAACATGTCAGTATTTCCTAAAGGTATGGATGGTATGCAAAATGTTTGCTTCTGTCAATCAGATTCACTTTAAACTTGATATACAGCACTGTACTCCCATTATACTCTCTCCTATGAATCAATCACAATCCCCCACCATTTGTAAATTTACTTCTACAAATTCTGTTTCAATGACACTGTGTCAATCATAATTTTCAGGACATGTGAACATTTCTTAGACTAGATCTCAGAAATCCAATCCAGAATTCTGACATGTGCGGTCTAATCGCCTTCCCGGGAGGCTGAGACAATCTCCCTTTCAAGACGTGTCTTTGTTGGTAGCAACATAGTTGGTGGTGATTGGTTTTCAAATGAACTTTCCTTGTTAGAACAGTTGAGATCATAGAAAATTTATGAAGATAGTAGAGTGAGTCCTCATCTGTTCGTGTCCAGCATCTTTTTTTTTTGTGTTTACTAAAGTCCTTTTGTTATTCAGAATTCATTAGTTTTATTTTGTGTCCTTCTCTTTCCTGATCCTACCCAACATGCTACAGTGCCTTTAGTCGGCATGTCTGACCTTAGTATGATGGCTTGCCACAAAGATGAGATAAAAGAACACCAACAGGCAAAAGCACTGGAGAGTTTTGCTAAAAAATATCATAAATGTAGCTTTTGAGAACTATTTTTGTCATGTGTTTTTTGAGAACTTTTTTGTTGCTGTGACAAAAATACTTGACAACCACAACTTGGAGGAGGAAAATTTTATTTTGGCTCACAGTTTCAGAAGTTCATTCCATAGATGGTTGACTCCAAGCAGAAATATCATGGTAGCATAGGAAATCTGCTTAACTCATGGAGGACAGAAGCAAAAAGAGAAAGACAGAGAGAAAAAAAGCAGTCAGGGACAGATGTAGTCCTTAAGACCACATCCCCAGTGATCCATCTTCTCTAGCAATGTCCCACCTCTGTAACTTTCTGCATTGACAACATATGAACTTTTCTGGCGCACAGTTCATATTGAAACCTTAACACTGCACCTCTGGCCCCCCAAAAGTTCATGCCCATCTCACAATGCAAAAATGCAATCAGTCCACCTTCAAGAGTCCCCAAAGTCTTATCAGTTTCAGCATTGTTCAAAAGTCCAAGTCCAGAGTCTCCTCTGAGACTCAAGGCAAACTTAGCTGTGAGCCCTGTAAAAATAAAAATGCAAGTTATATATTTCCAATATACAATGGCACAGAGTAAATATTACCATTCCCAAAAGGAGGAATAGGATCAAAGCAAGACTGAAACCCAGCAGGGAAAGTATTAAGTCTTGTAGATCCATATCCAGCAGCTATGTCATATGGTGGTGAGATGTGATCTCCAAAGGGCTTTGGCAGCCCTACCCCTGTGGCCTTGAAGGTTGCAGCCCACATGGCCTCTCTCTTGGGCTGACTAGTCTGCTAGTTGCCTGCAGCTTTCCTCAGCAAACATCCCACATTCCTGGTATCTCTTAATTCCTGGGGTCTCCATTGAAACTTCGGCTTCATTCACACAGTTTGACACTTTGTCTCCTCAGGGCCTGCCTGTGGGATTCCTCTGAAGGAATGGCCTGGCCATTCCTGGATTTCCTGGCCTCCTAGGATTTCCTTTGAAGCCTCAGTGGAAATCTCCATGACCTCTTAATTCTGGCATTCTGCATTTCTGCAGAACCAGCAACACATGGACGACAAACACCAAGGTCTGCTGCCAGCTCAAGCAGTAGCCATGCCTCCTTCGACTATGGCTGCAGTGACCTCTGAGTGCCTTGGTGGCACATCGTAGGACGTCTGGTTATCTTAAGATTAGTTCTATCATGGCATATGCACATAGTAGGACCTCTGGTTATCTTAAGATTAGTTCTATCATGGCATATGCACATAGTAGGGCCTCTGGTTATCTCAAGATTAGTTCTATCATGGCACATGCACATCATAGGACCTCTGGTTATCTTAAGATTTTTGAATTGCAGCAGCAGACATTACTGTGAGCTTTTGGTTACTGGACATGTAAGCCTGCTGCATAAGTTTCCCAGCTGGCCCCCATGGCGGTCCTCGCAGGCAAGTTGTTAGAGCATCCCCACATTGCAGATGCGGAGACTGAGGCTTGCAAAGCTCGCTGACATCCCTTACTGGCAAGAGCAGGATCCATGTGAACCCAGCTGTCTCTGGCGCCTCCCTCTCTGAGTGTCTCCTCCAGGGCTACCTCAGGCCAGGGGTCTCTGCTCGGAGCCTGTGCATGCGTGCCTGTGCCTCTGCGGCTCCGTGACATATGCTCTTTCTTTCTCTTTCCATTTCTTTCTTATCTAGCTGAGATCCCACACTCCAGGTTTCAGCAACATCCCGGCCACGTGCACATTTGTTCTCATGGTTCTTTTCTTTCATTACAGCATCTCACAAACTGTGGACACCCTGCTCTGCGAGTCCATGCCCCCCAAGGGCCGGGTGCCCATGGAGAGAGTGCCCCGCAGGTGCTGGCTGTCCCTGACATGTTCCAGACACTGGTATCAATGGGCCCTGACTGCTCCAATGTCCCTTGTCCCCTGTCCTCTTCAGAGCTTAGTCTCATCCCAGCAAAGGCCATTCCCAACTTATTCTATTCTCCAGATCTCTCCCCCCAGCATTCCTGGGTCTCCTAATGTCCGCTGTAAGTCAACAGAGGCCGGCAGCTGAGAGCGTCATCCATTCTCCCTGAGCAGTGGTGTGCCCTCTGTGCTGTTCTGTCCCTGTAGAGGAGCTGCCCTGCCTCTTAGAGGAACGTCCTCCTCTGAGCTGGGTCCTACCCCCTCTCTCAGGAGCCTCACACCCTGGCTTACTCCTCACAGGCGAGCACCCAGCTCTTAGTGCATCTCTTTGTCACGCATGCTCAGCTTGGATCATTCCCATGGGCTTGGCCCTGTTCAGCACCTCTTTCCCCCATCCACTTTTCTCCCTTTCAAGGAAAATTTCTAAAAGGTCTGCATCCGGGAATCCTCTTCACTTTCTCATTACATGTGAATTTCTCCAACGAATGATGCATTTTTCACTTTCAGCATTTTAAATCCATATTCTTAAACCCATATTGGTAAATCCGTATTCCTGGTTGATGGCGGCCCTTTCTTCTTTACAGTCTCCCATGTCTCCCCCTCCTTCTGTCTGGTATTAAGCACACAGTGGTCTCCCTTACCCATGGTTCTGCTTTTCCATGGTTTCAGTTATCTGCCGTCAACTACCATCTGAAAATATTAAGTAGAAAATTGGGGTAATAAACAATTCACAGTTTGTAAACAGTGTGCCATTCTGAGTGGAGTAATGAAATTGTGTGCCTTCCTTCTCCACCCTGCTGTGCCTGAATCATCTCTCTGTCCAGTGTATCTACCCTGTATACAGTACCTGCCTGTTAGCCACTCAGCTGCCATCTTGGTCATTAGATTGGCGAGTCATCACCCAGCACTGAGTGGTGCAAGGCAGCCTCCACCTGTCCCGTGTATCTACCCTGTATACAGTACCCACCTGTCAGCCCCTCAGCTGCCATCTTGGTCATTAGATAAGTGACCCATCACCCCAGCACTGAGTGGTGCAAGGCAGCCGCCACCTACCACGGCTGCAGAGCCTGCAGTCAGGTTCTGGAAGGACTCAGCAGAGCACTGCTCACTGGAGTGGCGCCTGGGGTCACAGTTAGAGGCCTGGGACTGCGTGGACCTGCTGTGTGCATCTCTGCCTCTATCTCTATCTGTACTATGGGTGTAAGTGCTCCCCCATTTTACACTGCGGGCCCCACGTGTGGAAGCAGATCACTGTAGACTTGTGTTATTTCCTCTCAACTCATAATCTCTTAACAGTTCTTTATTATAGTTGCTTTTCCCATTGCATTGACTATTTTCCTTAGCAATGAGAATGGCACCCTTATATACTTAGTTTTACTAATTTCCAATGATCTTTAGAATATCGCGATTCCTAGTATTTGAAACTTGGGGCTATGGGATGATCTTCCTCCCTCCTACCCATGTTACTCCAGAGCTGTCTTGTCATGCGATGACAGCTCCAGCCACCGCTGACCACAGCCGCTTCTCTAGGCTGAGTCGAGAATGTCCTGTCTGCTGTGCTTGTTTTGGGGGGGGTATGCTACTATAATGCCATGATATAACTTGTTATTTTTAACACTAAACCTGAAATCATCGTTAGAATCCACTAATTCGCTAAACTTGAATCTGGTGTGGAAGTCCTGCTAATCAGAGAGTAAGGTTCTCCTTTTCCTACTCCCGGTCTCGCTCCAGCCCAGCACTCTGGCCAGTCTTCTCATGCCTCAGTTGAACATATCTGATGTGATGGTATAATATAGAAGATATAGAGTATATAGCTTCTGCTCTCAGCCCTGTGATCTATGTTTACATATCTATTACACACATACGTATTGTGTGCATGTCATATATATGCACACTTATGTACATACATCTGTGCATATCTCCTGCTTTCCTCCATTTTCACATTTATACCAAGTCTTTCCTGCTAGATTTTTGTGAGTTGTAACTGATGTGTGTTTTCAAATTAAAGAACTGAATATATTTAGCTCATGCATAAAATGTTATAGAAATGAAATATACATCAATAACATGAACTAATAGAGAATATTTGCTGACCATGATAAGCTGCGTGGCCCTTTGTAACACAAATCCTCTTGTGTTTAGTAATGGGAGGGGAGGACTGACGGGGCCACACCAAGGGTGCGTGGCGCAGGAGGAGAGGAATCAGGAGAGCTGCTGATTGTCCCTGGCAGTGGCCTGGCTCTGGGGTCCTCTCTGCCTCCTCTCCTGAGCCGCACATTCACAGATGTGTCAGGCTGGGAGCAGCGCAGGGCTGAGCACTTGCCCACAGGGTGTGTGTGAGGCCTGGGTTCCAATACTGCAGAACCCAAACCAAAACGAAGAAGTATCTTCTGCTTCTATCACCAGGACAGTGACAGCTCTACCCACAGACTTCTTTCACATTTTTGTGCATGCGTTTCATGATAAAGTTTTTTTTTAATTTGAAAAAATGAATTTCAGAAATCCTCAAACCGCATAGATCACATATCTCATAGATATGACATGTGGGCAGGGAATAAAAAATTTGCTTTAATAAATTCTCTTATGGTTCCAGCTTCCTCTTTTGATGAGAATCTATTGCAGGGACTTGTGAATAGAACCACACTCTCCTGGGTCATCTTTCTAGGTACTGAGCAGCCCCAGGGTGCAACACACAGGCAAGACAAAATTCTGTGTAGTTGAAAACAAGGACCCTCTCTAACACAAACTGCGAACTATCTGCAGAAAAGGTCACACTTGGACAAATTGGTTATAAAAATGGTGGTCTGTAAATCTGATTTACAAATCATGTGGCTTAAATATATATCTTGTAGCTTATATGCATTCAAAAACATGCAGTCATTGACAAGAAGAGAAAAATAAACGAGGGTAGAAAAAACAAGACCTACTCCTGTTTGCAATGATTATTTTTTCTTAATGGAAATAACGCACAAGAGGATCACAGGCTCGAGGACAGCCTCGGCAAGTAGTGAGTTTCGTATCAACCTAGCCAGACCCTGTTTCAAAATAAAAATATAATAGGGCTGGGGGTGTAGCTCCGAGGTAGAACTCTTTTGGGTTCAATCCCCAGTAACACACACACACACATACACACACACACACACACACACACACACACAAAGTGTACAAATTGCAACTGTACTGTTGCAAAGAAGCGAAGGCCATTCCGGTGTTCCTCGTTACACACTCCTTACTTAAGCCTCGGCCCCTTGGAAACTCCAATACCGGGCAGCATTTTCCCGGGGCGCAGTTCTGCCTGGGGCCCTCTGGCAGGGAGGGGCGCACCTCTGCAGCGGGGCTCAATGCTTGGTGGCTCTCGGGCAGGGAGGAGCGCACCCCTGCCGCGGGGCTCTCTGCTTGGTGGCTCTCGGGCCGGGAGGGGCGCACCTCTGCAGCGGGGCTCAATGCTTGGTGGCTCTCGGGGCTAGGGCGGGTGCACCTCTGCCGGGGCTCTCTGCTTAGCGGCTCTCGGGCAGGGAGGGGCGCACCTCTGCAGCGGGGCTCAATGCTTGGTGGCTCTCGGGCGGGAGGGGTGCACCTCTGCCGGGGCTCTCTGCTTAGCGGCTCTCGGGCCGGGAGGGGTGCACCTCTGCCGGGGCTCTCTGCTTAGCGGCTCTCGGGCAGGGAGGGGTGCACCTCTGCCTGGGTCTCTCTGCTTGGTGGCTCTCGGGCCGGGAGGGGCACACCTCTGCAGCGGGGCTCAATGATTGGTGGCTCTCGGGCAGGGAGGGGCGCGGCCACACCTGCTCCGGCTCCCGCCCCGCCCCTCCAGGTGAGTCCCGGGACGCGGGGTCCCCGCAGCCGCCTCCGGCGCGTGCAGTGCGTGTCGAAGCCAACAGGTGGCACAAACGCATTTTACTTGCAGGTCGCCCGCCGCCCGCCCCGGAGTGCGCCGCCACCGCTACCGCCACGGCCACGGCCACGGCCACGGCGTGCCTCGACCCGCACCCGGGACCCGCGGGCACAGGCGCCAGGCTCGCTCTGCGGCCGGCCGGGTCTGCCGGTCCCCGGGGTTCTCGCCCAGGTGGGCGGCGGGCCCGGCGGGCTCCAGGCAGCGCGCCCTCTGCTGGCCGCCCGCGCACTCGCCTGCTGGAGCGGCGCTGGCATCCCGGCCAGCAGGTCTCTAAGGAGCTGGGCAGGGGCAGGGCTGGGCAGGGCCGGACAGGGCGGGACTGGGCTGGGTAGGACTGAGCAGGGCCGGACAGGGAGGGACTGGACTGGGCAGCACTGGGCAGGGCCGGGCAGGGCGGGACTGGACTGGGCAGCACTGGGCAGGGCCGGGCAGGGGCGGGACAGGACTGGG
>PVJS01049002.1:0-14827 GCA_004027185.1 Glis glis
GCGTGGTGGCGCACGCTTGTAATCCCAGTACTTTGGGAGGCGGAGACCGGAGGGTCCGGGTTCGCGGCCAGCCTCAGCTCTCTCGCTCTCTCTCCCTGTTTCCCTCTCTCTCTCTCTCTCTACTTAGTGAGGCCCTCCGCAACCTTGTGAGACCCGGTTTCAAAATAAAGTATAAAAAAAATAGGGCCGGGGGTGTAGTGTGGAGGTAGAACGCCCCTGGGTTCAATCCCCGGTACCGCAAAAAAAAAAAAAAAAGTAGGACCAACAACTTGGGGTTTGGAACATGTACTCATTTATAAAAAAAATGTCATGGTATGATTGGACTGTCCCATGAGTGTGTTGGGGCATTTCCTTATCATTTATACTTGATAACTGTCCATCTACCTATCTCTACATGTGTATGTCCATACGTGTGTGTGTGTGTGTAGTTCACACTGCATGCATAATGACATGAACAGTTACTTATTTACTATTGATTTGTTAGTGGCACTGGGGATTGAACCCGGGGCATTTATTCCTCTGAGCCACACCCCCAGCCCTATTTTTAATTTTTAAAAATTTGAACAGGGTCTTGCTAGGTTGCTTAAGAGTCTCACTACTTGCTGAGGTTGGCCTCGAACTTGGTATCCTCCTGTATTAGCCTCCTAAGTACTGGGATTACAGGTGTGCACCACCGCACCTGGTTTTGAACAGTTATTTAACCGGAACTTTTCTGGCCTCCAGGAGGCCAGAAAAAGGTTCTATAAATACAGGTTAGGTCCTGATCTGGCCTCTGGGGGTCCTGGTCCCCTTCCCTGGTCTCTGGGAGGCTGCCTCCTGGGTTGGCTTCCTGTGCCCTTTCTGCCCTGGAAGTGCTGTGGGCCTCTATCCCCCCCACACCTGAGCCAGCAGGGGGCAGTGCTTCTCAGTACTTCTTTGCTCTACTGGCACGGGAAGTATAATTATTTTCCAGTTGAAAAGCCCCATGGATTTTCTCTCTCTCAGACACTTTCTAGGACATCCAGGCCCTCCTGCTGTGACACCCGTGTCCCCGCTGCTCGCTGAGGGACGCTCTCATGGGGAAGCGCAGTTTCTGGTCTTTTCTAAGGTTGTGTAGCGGGTGTATCTATCCAGGGACTGTCTGTCCTCTGACGCCCCAGTGCTTTCCTCTTTCAGGATCTCTTGCGTTTCAGTTGTTTTTGCGACTCCGTCCCGTCTCCAGGCCCGGTTGCTCTTGTGTCTCAGACACATCTTACTCTACTCTGTCCTGTATTTTTGGGGTTACCAGTTCTTAAATAAGGCAGGTTAAACGTGATAAACACCATTTAAAACCTGTGATGTTCTTGCTCTCCAAACAGGTATTTCTGACTAGTAATGTTTATCATAGCAGTTACTAGAAATGCACAAACATTAAACTTAACTAGCAAAATATGGAATCATATTTCTTTCTTTTTGTGTGATACTGTGGATTGAACCCAGGGGAATTCTACCTCTGAGCTATATACCCAGCCTTATTTTATTTCTTATTTTGAAGCAGGGTCTCACTAAGTTGTGGAGGGCCTCACTAAGTTGCTGAGACTGGCTGTGAACCTGCGATCCTCCTGTCTCAGCCTCCCAAGTACTAGGATTGCAAGCATGCACTACCACGCCTGGCTTTGAATTGCATGTCTAAGGTGGTGGTTCTCAATCGTGAGCCCTCTCCAGGCACAGTGCTCCCTACACACTAGCACAGGAGGAGGGTCATTGTACGTGCCATTTATAGGACACTACTATAATTTGGATTTAGGCTATTTTCTTTTATATCTCGAGTACCCATTTGCTGCCCACCCCCATATTACACTTCTGTGGACTTAGCTTTGTAGATCTTTTACAATGAAGAGGAACATCTAGGAAGGGGGAAGAGAAGACGAAATTAGCCTGCTTCATAATTATAGCTGCTGGGGATGGGAGAACCAATTATCTCGATATCCAATTCACAGTCAACCCTGAGCGCGGGCTACCATTTGAGGTCATCGCTGCCCCTCGTACATCTGGATTTTAATTAAGGGAGCGGGGCTGCTGCAGGGTCTCATTCCTCAGGTCACCCGGGGTGCCCTCCGGGTCAGGGGGAGGAAAGTGGGGGAGAAGCTCCAAGCCACACTCCAGTTGTCTGTGGTGGTGACCGTAGGTCCACCTTGAGGGACAGATGAGGACATTGGCAGAAGAGGAAGTCCCACAGTCCAGT
Source organism: Glis glis (assembly GCA_004027185.1). NCBI lineage: Eukaryota > Metazoa > Chordata > Mammalia > Rodentia > Gliridae > Glis > Glis glis. The sequence continues at coordinate 2,204 of PVJS01049002.1, forward strand.
AAAGACATTCAGGGTTTTGTGCTTGGTATTGTTTGTTTTTACGCAGAGTGGGAAGCTATGAAATTATAATACGTGGGAAAGCGGAGGCAAGCAGCCAGTCATGTAACGCATGAAAGAAGTATGCCGCCATTGCTCGTTGTGAGTGAGGGGTGTCAGGGAAGCCAGCAGGTCAGAGCGAGTCTCTCCCAGTAGAGAGACCCATCTCCGAGCTCCAGCGTCCCCTCCCATGCCCAGGTCGCAGGCCAGATTGATGTGTCAGCGCTCCTCACTGGGACACGATTGCTTGCTGTTTTTAAAGGTAGAAACGGAGGCATGACAAAGCATTATTATGAAAAAAGAGAACCGTGGTTCCATTGTAAAAACACCTGTGCAGGATCCACTAAGTCACAGTGAACTGAACGGAAAAACAAAGCGCTGAAGAGCAGGCACGAGGCCAGTCGCTGCTTTCTGGGGGGCAGCCAGTGGGCGGTGCACCCCATCACTTAGAACCTTGGAGCTGAAGGAAGGATGGCGATGAGCTGCGCAGGCGTGCGCTGCTGCCCTGCAGAGTTCCGCACAGCCTGCCCCGCCTGCCCCACGAGGACGCCAGGAGCTGAGGCAGCTCCCTTCTCCCTTGCTCCCCTGCAGTCTGAGTGTCGCTGGCTTCTGTCTGTCCTCGGCCTGGTGCTCCTCCATCCTGGCTGCTGCTAGAATTACCCAGAGAGATTTGTAGAGGAAAGGAAGGTGCAGGCTGCTGCCCCAGATGCTGATTCTGGGGCTGAGCCGGCCTGGGGGATTCTACCCTGTGATGGTCCAGCTGTGCTGCATGCCAGGGCAGCTCTGGAAGAGCTGGTGCTCAGAGCGCGTGTCAGCGTGTGGCCCGGAGCCACCCTGCTCCCTCTGGGAGGGTCCAGGTTCTGCGTTCTCCTTGGGTTACCTGGTTCCCTGAAACCTCCCCCAGGCCTGTTCTGACATGCTCCTGTGTGTGGTTCAGAGCTGAGACTGGGCCCTCGTAGCAGGTGTGTGCAGGGAGAGGCTGTCACAGGCGTCTCTGCCTCCCTCCCACCGTGGCTGAGGATGCTCTAGGGTCGATCATATCCCTGAAGCCACAGCCCTGAGCACCGTCATCTCCATAGTGAAATCCCAAAGATCGAAATCCCTAAGGTCGCCGGGCATGAGGGTGCACACCTATGATTCCAGTACTTGGGAGGCTGAGACAGCAGGATTGCAGGTTCAAGGACAGCCTCAGCAAGTAGTGAGACTCTCAGAAACCTGACAAGATCCTGTTTCAAAACAAAAATAAAATAGGCCTGGGGGTGTAACTTGGAGATAGAATGCTTCCTGGGTTCAATCCCCAGTGCCACACACAGACACATACAGACACACACAGACACACACACACACACACATACATACACACACAAAACCCCACAAACAATAATAAATGCTGGTGAGAATGTGAAGCAGGAACCTTGAGACTGTTGGTGGGATTGTAAATTAGTGCAGCCACTTTGGAAAACAGTGTGGAGGATCCTCAGAAGAATGGGAATGAACCTACCATATGACCCAGCTATACCACTCCTGGGTGTCTACTCAAAAGAATTGAAACCAGACTACCATAGTCATGCATGCACATCTATGTTTATAGCTGCACAATTCATAATTGCCAAACTATGGAACCAGTTGAGATGTCCATCAACAGATGAATGGATTACAAAAGTATGGGATTATACACACAATGGAATTCTACTCAGCCACAAAGAAGAACAAAATTATGTCATTTGCAGGGAAATAGATGGAACTGGAGAATATTATGCTAAGTGAAATTAGTCACAAAAAGTGAAGAGTCAGGTGTTCTCCCTCATATGGGGAAGCTAGGGAGAAAATGGGACTCAGGAGGGACTCCAGACAAAGGAGGAGAAACCTTAGTGGAGTGAAGGAGGGGACCTAACTGAGGGAGACAGGATGGGGGAGGAAGACGGGAAGAGGGAAACACCTCAGTGGACATGATGCACATACACAGACTTATCGAAGCCAATCACTATGCTGAGCACGGGAAGGTGGGGAGCGAGAGGAAGTGGGGTGGGAACTGGGGGAGGCTCAGCGAGTGCTGTGTGCATGTATGCCTCTATCACCCTGAACTACATCACGATGTGCAATTACAGTGCACCAAAAAATACCCCCAAACCAAAAATCTGTAAGGTCTAAAACCCCTAGATCACAACTCCGAAAGACTGGAATCCTAAACGTTGAGATCCTCAAAGTCGAGTTCCTGAAAGCCACAATTCTCATGGGACGGCGGGGTGAGGGGTGAGAGGCCAGAGTCGGAGGAAGGATCGCGCATCTTCCACTGCAGGCGGGATGGGGGCACCACGTTAGGTGGAACAGATCTCCTGGTGAAAGAACTTAAAGGCTGGTTACTGCTGGTTCTGCCTAAGTAGAAAAGCAACAGCCGGACCTTACAGCGCAGGGCACACACCTGCACAGCTGTGCCCCACGCCCCCTGCAGGTCCAGTTACGGTGTGTGGATGCAAGATGACAGAATTGAAAACACAGATGAAAGGGACAGGGACTCTCCCCTGCCAGGTCACTCAGATCCGTGCTCTACCTGCCGGTCAGGAGTAACGCCCTGCTCTCCTTCAGAGACATCCTTCTTCAGAGACTAGGCACTGTCCACTGGCTCAGCGGCCTTCGGCGTGAAGACTCTTGGGTGCGCACGGGGTGGATTTCCACGGAAACAAGAGCGTGGAAGGCCAGCACAGGTGATGACAGACCTTGGGAATGAGCGGGCCTGTACGTTGACTCATCCAAGGATGATTCATGACCCTGAGGAGTCCTGCCCTGAAGTAGACAAGGAACCTGTCCATCAAGGTGCAAGATTTCAAAACATAATGACCATGAACATTGTCTATCATTCACGAACTACCAGAGCGATGGCCCGTAATCTACGTGATACACTTGTTCATCTACTGAATTTTATTTTTTGCATTTTTCTTTTTTTAGACTTTTTGAGATTTAAAATCATTAGCATTATTTTTTACAGTTTGCTATGTTGTGTATTTCATCTCGCATTATTTCCCCATACCTGAGGTAGACACGGTGTAAAGACCTTTAGAGAGTTCTAACTTGTTTTATGTACTTTTGTAAATTTGATTCCATAAAAGCGCATGATCTCAAGGTTGCCTCTGTGTATAAGCACCGGCCATGGACCCTTCCTCCTCAACGAAGAGATGTCCTTTCTACACATCTGCACTTGGGAAAGAGAAAACCCCTCAAGAGCTCGGCTCCTGGGGACACTGTATATGCGGTGGTGACTGTCACGGTTGTCGATCGATCTCATCGGAAGACCTCCATTGTCCTCACTGTGTTTCAGCTGACTGTGGTTATGAAGTGGGGTGTACACGATGACCAGCCACAGTGATTAGCATTTCTACATTTCATTGTTTGACCCGTTTCTCTCTGAATATGGCTCGTCTGCTCCTCACTTATACCTGTCCAAGCGTCATTAGGTACACCTATGCATTTATGCCTACAAAAATATGTATGCCCTCGTGACCTGTTTTCTTGTGTGGCCTGGGAGGTGTCCTGTCTTGTTAGATGGTTCTCCAATAAATCCCCATTTCAAAACGTAAATAAATGTCTTTTCAAGAATTTTAAAGATTTATTTTTTCCCCAGAATTATATTTTTGGGGATCTTTGATCGTTTAGGATTTTAGACAAGAAGAACTTTAGACTTTAAAGATTTTGATCTTTTGGATTTCAGCATTTGGGATCATGGTGTTTGGGATTGTCTTTTAGGATTGTGGCTCAAGCATAGACTGGACCATGTGACTTTATTCTGACTTGTGGCCTCTTGGAGCCTGGGGTCGATCCCACACTCTTGAGCCAGGCCTCGGTCCTCTTGTACCTTGGTTTTCCTCGTGGGGCGTCTTCTTGTTAGTTTTGAGACTTCGTTCCTTCTTATTGTCCACCTTTGAGTCTCTGTGCTGGTGGTGAAGGCTTTGGTCTTCCTCTTGGGGAGTGTCAGCCTGGGCCGCTGGGCTTGTCCTGCTTTGAATCTTCTGATTTTCAAATGGTTCCTGCCCAGCACACCCTGAGACCCAGAGCAGAACTGTGTAGGATGAGGGCCTGGGCCTGCTTCCCCAGGCAGTGAGCCTTCGGTGGGTGGGTTCTGACCTCCGGGCAGCGGGGGTCTGAGCAGACAGCGCTGGCATGTCAGTACAGTTGAGAGTCTGGGATGTTGCAGGTTCCGATGCCCTTGCAAGTTTTCCTGTAGAGGGAAGGACAAAGGTGGTCGTGTCTGGGGCAGTCTGAGCAACTGAGTCACGGTCCCTGAAGTTGCATGATCAAACACTCAAGATGTTTGGCTGCGTCCAGGAATGTCACGTGTGGGTGAGATCGGCACTCCCAGTGGGGGATTAAAACTAGAAAATGTTAAAAAGTCAGGCTCTCGATTTTCCATGAGAAAGGAAATGATTATGATAAAGTTGAAAGATTCAGAACCAGGTAAAGGTCCTTGCAGGAGACTGCGCAGCGTGGATGGAAGGGTCTGCTTGGTCTAATCGTGTCATCCCTGGGCCCCTGCCCAGGAGTGGCCGCCCCAGGCACAAGAGCTGCCGGCTTCGATGTCGTGTCTCTCGGTGCTGGGAAGCGCTTTCTCCCAGTGTAGTTTTAACAGTGTGGACCTTTCAGCTTTTCTTTGCTGCTTTCCCCTTCTGCCGCCCTCCTTGCTCACCTGAGTTCTACCCCAGGACTCACCGAGGGCAACCTGCTGGCTCCCTCTTGTGAGCACAGGGCCCAGCGCGTGGCCTCACCAGGTGACCAAGGATGGGTCCTGGTCTCCACACTTACACAGCACAGATGCCATCTGCAGGGACCCCATGTGTCCCCAAACCTTGCAGAGCAAAACAGACCTCAGCCCCAAGTGGGACATCTAGTGTTCTCTTAGATGCCCAGAGAGGCCGAGTGGTCAGAAAACCTGTGTTTGTGTGTTCATTACTTACAGTGATAAATAATGGTCTTCGTGAGACAGAATGGCAGGGTATAAAAGAAGGAAAACCCTATGTCAACACTTAGGAAAAGAAGCCAGGCAAGGAGTGTCTGGTGTCCAGCCCATGTCTGAGCGTGGGGAGGGCTATTTCTTAAAAGCAGAATGTAAGCAGGGAGGGGGCGGTGCATCTGTGTACACGGAGCAGCATGGGAGTGCAGCGCCCACAGCAAGGGTGCTTCCTTCAGGTGTGCCCGGGGCTTGAGAGAAGCCCCAGCCTTGAGGTGGGGTGCACCTGGCCACCACAGGTCACCTTCCTGAGCATCGCCAGGTCCCAGGGCAGCCCAGCTCTGCGCCGTGCTTCATCTCTCAGGGGGTCCTGCAGCAGTGTCTGCTGGGGTGGGCTTTAAATGACACCAGGGAGGAGTGCTTTGCAGATGCGTAGAAAACCCAGTATGACTGAACAATGCTGACACCCAGAGCAGGCGGGAAAGCGGGAGGGGGCGTTTCAACTGGTTCAAATGGAAATCTTTCTCTCATGTGTATTTTGCTTCCGTAAATAAATGAAGGCAATAGGGGAGTCATTTCTTCTACAAAGTACTTTCACTGTTTCTGAGCTTTGAAGGGTAGTCCTGTGTGTGTGTGTGTGTGTGTGTGTGTGTGTGTGTGTGTGTTAATAGAGGTGTCCCTTGGGGACTTTGGACAAACAAGTCGGTAACTCTCTGAGCTTCCAGGCTGGTGGGGGTGCTCACCCTGCTGGGTAGCATAGCACTGGGGGCTCCCCAGGCTTGCCGAGGTCAGTATGCCCCTTGCAGCCACGTGCCCGGAGCCAGGGTTGGCAGGACACTTGGTGGTGCAGCGTGGGTCCTGGGCAGCCTGGCTGAGCCAGAGCTCCTCTCCAGGTGTGTCCCAAGCATGCTGTTCCAGGTACACAGGGCTCACCGAGCTTCCCCAGGAGCAGGTGACAGGTGGGACGCTCCTCCCAGTGTCTCCTTGGGTGTCTTTTTGAGGCTTTATGTCAGTTCCCGCCCATCAATAACTTTGGTGACTCAGGGTTATATCATTCGCTTTTAACTTAATACTTAGTGTCTTGGTCAGAGGCACAGGCGGTTCTAGCGTGATGGTTTATGGTCCTCTTTGGAACATAAAATGTGGGGGTTTTAACTGTTGTGCGCGGAGCACCCCACATGCGCAGCATTGGATTTCACTACCTTGTGTTTCCACGTAGGAACAGGTAGTCTTTGGCCTGGGCTTCATAAATCCTCAATTCCTTTAACACAGGGAAAGCTGCCCCCCGCCATGTTTCTTGCTGTCTGTGAATACTTGACAATGCACGTAACATGCCGAGCATCTCTCTGAATTAAACAAGCCTCAGACTCCTTTCCCCTATTTAATTCCAAGTCGAGGACACTGTATCAGTGGAGCCGCCAGGGCCACTGTGTGCTTTCTGAGCCTGCACCCATGTCTGCCCACGGCTGACAGGTGGACCTGCCCCTGTGTGGACAGCAGCCCTCCTGAGCCGCCGGGAAGCAGGCTGCTCCTTCTTCTTGCGTCCAACCTTCTCACCAGCCCCACTCATCACCACTCCTGGTCACGTTTTTTACGTGAACATAATCCTTTAAGATTGCTTCTGAGTGGCTCATTAACTGCCTTCTACTTGAAGATGAGAATTTGCTGCCCTGCTCCCTCCCTCGGCTCTGCGCCTCCTGTGAGCTTGCCCGCCCTGACAGAGAACCAAAAGAATAGATTGTTTTACTAATTAGATAGAATTTCCAAGTCTTATCTACAACAATTTACTGAGAACATTCTAAAAGAACATTCTGCCGGGCGTGGTGGCGCACGCTTGTAATCCCAGTACTTGGGAAGCCGAGACCGGAGGATCCAGGTTCGCGGCCAGCCTCAGCTACTTAGTGAGACCCTCCGCAACTTAGTGAGACCTTGTTTCAAAGTAAAGAATAAAAAATCGGACTGGGAGTGTAGCTCGGAGGAAGAATGCCCCTGGGTTCAATCCCCAGTGCCGTAAATAAATAAATAAATAAATAAATAACATTCTGAGTAAGTAGGTACATACCTTCCACTGAGCATTAAAAATCTTGTTTAGAGCTGGGCGTGGTGGCACATGCCTGTAATCCCAGTACTTGGGAGACTGAGACAGGAGGATCGCAGGTTCGCGGCCAGCCTCATCTATTTAGTGAGGCCCTCTGCAACTCAGTGAGACCCTGTTTCAAAAATAAAGAATAAAAAAATAGGGCTGGGGGTGTAGCTCAGAGGTAGAACGCCCCTGGATTCAATCCCCAGTACCAAAAAAATGAAAACAAAAATCTTGTTTAGAAACCTCTAGCGCCGGACCTTCACAGAAGTAGACATGGGGCCTGTTAGCCTGCCCCGGGACCTGGCTGTGAGTTGGAAGGCCACCCAGGGCTTGTGGGTGACCAGGAGTCCTAGGTTCTGTAGTTCTGAACATTTTAAGCTCTCCAGAACATCTGTCTACCCCCCGAAGCCCGATTTCTAGGTGTGAATTAACCCAAGGCTACACACGTAAATGTGAAACAGACTTTCTGCGAAGCTGTGACGTGTCTTTGCTGGGCCATCTTGTCTGACTCGAGACACTGTAAAGCCCCCCCTAGGGTGCTTGTGCACACAGTCCCTAGGCCAGGTGTGTGGAGGGGCTGGTGCACCAGACCTCCCGCGGCAGGGCAAGGGGGCTGCCAGCCTGCACTCACCTGCGGCCTCCTCCAGCCCCAGGCCTCGGGAACCCAAACTCAGCCCAAACTCAGCGCTGCGTGCAAGGTGTGCGTGGTCCCCCTGGGTGACCTGCGGGTGACAGTGCAGGGATGAATGAGGGTGGCCGCCTTGTGGCTCCCTGGCCTTGAAGGGAGCTTGGTGTCCAGGTTTGTATTTGAAAACTGGCCTTCTCAAGAGAAGTTGTAGGACTGGCTTCCTACTGGATCGGACTGGAGTCGCCCTGTCGCCTGCGGTCCTGCAGGTCGACGCAAAGTCCTCCAGACAGCGAGCTGTTGTCGGTCCTGCCTCTGCGTGGCCAGGGTCTACAGCTGGCCACTCTGCTGTTCCCATCTTGAACAGGTCAGGGCCAGCTCAGACTCCGCGAGAGCTTGATTTGAAATGTTCTCTGAAAGCCCTGTGAAGTGTTCTGTTGTCGCGATCAGCGACGTTCTTGTCCTCGTGGTCACTCTAGCTGGTCACTTGATGTGGAATAGTTGCAGCGTGGCTCCCTGAGCTCTTTTATTCCCCCTCCCCCAGTCTTTGGAGTCATTTTAGTTGGTTGAGGAAAGAAGCCCCACTCAGAGCAGCACCACCTTGCGGTGTCTACCTCCAGACAGAACCCTGGAGGGCAAACCCGGCCCCAGAGCGGCTGGTTCTGCCGCGGGCGGCACCACATCGCCCCAAGTGCCGGGCCAGCGCGCCTTGGACGTACGTCTCTTAACTGTTCGATTTCCTGTGTCTTGCTGTGTTCTGATGAGAAATGGTAACTTCCCCTTTCGCATTTGCACCCTCCAGGGGGACAGCCGCGGCGCTGCTGCTCTTCCGAAGAGGTGGCACCCACTGTGCTCGCCAACGGAGACCAGAGTCACAGACTCGGAGCTCACCCGCCAGCAGAAGACACCAGCGAGGGCAAGGCTGGGATCGCCACTTCTGGGTCCATACTTGAAAACAGTAGCAGAGAGACGTCTAACCGCCTCGAACAGCACAGACTTTCTGTGGACTTAAAGATGCCAGCGTTCCAGCCCAAGCAGGAGGCGCCCAGCTCGGGTGATGCTGAGGACTTCCCTTTGAGTTCGGAGGGAACTGATGAGCAGCCTGAGTTGGAGAGCCATGCTGGCCACCCCAGGGAAAAGCTGTCCGATTTGCACAAGGAGCATCCTGGAGGAGGAAGAACGGCGCCCGCCCCTGACCTGATCCCGATGGACTTAAGCGCCAGGTCCACCCGGGACGACCCCGGCCACAAGGAGGTGGCCTCCTCCCTGCAGGCCGCTCTGGTCATTCACCCGTGTCCTTACTGCAGCCACAAGACCTACTACCCCGAGGTTCTGTGGATGCACAAGCGCATCTGGCACAGGGTCAGTTGTAACTCCATGGCTCCCCAGTGGACCCAGCCCAGCGGCCACAAGAGCGTGAGGAACAGCCTGGTTTTCCTTGCGCGGAGCGGACGCACGGGCCCCCCGCCCGCCCTTGGGGGCAAAGAGTGCCAGCCCCTGCTCCTGGCTCGCTTCACCCGCACTCAGGTGCCTGGGGGTGTGCCAGGCCCCAAAGGCAGCTCTTCTCCCCTGGGAGCCACCTCGAAAGCCGCTAGCATGCCTAAGAACAAGGAGAGCCATTCCGGGAGCCCCTGCGCACTGTGGGCATCTGGCCCCGATGGGTATCGACAGACCAAACCCAGCCATGGCCAGGAGCCACCCAGTGCTGCAGCTCAGGGGCCCCCGGCCAAACCCAGACCCGAGGCCAACTCCAAGCCAGCGTCCACCCCGGGCAGCGGGGGCCTCAGCAGAAGTGCCACCCCGACACCCTCTGTCATCACCCGGGTGGGTGCCCAGCCCTCGGCCAACAGCAAGCCGGTGGAGAAGTACGGGGCCCCCTTGGTGGGGGCTGGCTTTGCCCCCGCCAATAAGCACAGTGCCCCGGACTCCCTGAAAGCCAAATTCAGCTCTCAGCCTCAGGGTCAGCCTCCCGCGAAAGGCGAAGGGGGCCCTCCTCTACCTCCCCGGGAGCCCCCCGCCAAGGCGGCCCAGGAGCTGAGGACGCTGGCCACCTGCCCTGCGGGGCCCCGAGGGGAAGCGGCCTCCCAAGCCCAGCCTGGAGCGGCTGGGGCGCCCCCCATCCTGCACTCCATCAAACAGGAGCCAGCGGCCGAGGGCCACGAGAAGCGTGTGGACATCCTCAACATCTTTAAGACGTACATTCCAAAGGACTTTGCTACACTCTACCAGGGCTGGGGCGTTGGCAGCCCCGGGCCGGAGCACAGAGGTAAGATGTGTGGGCTCCCAGGGGAGTTCCCAGGTCACGGGTGCGCCTGCCTGCCTGCCAGGAGTCTCTGGGCAGGCACAGGTGGTCCCATCGTGGCGGAGCTGTGGTCTTCCCTTGCTGGGGGCTGCCGGGAGCTCTGAGGATGCAGGCAGCAGCCTGGGAGCGCCATCTTGTAGGGACTGTGTGCCCGGGCAGCATCCTCCTGCTCATGTTAATTTGGAAGGCCAGCTACATTTCCTCCCCACTGAAATTTGACAGGGGCAGGCAGGCTTGACTGTGCTCACATTTTTCCCCCTCATTTTAAACCATGTATCGGTAGATGTTCCTTGTCCTTGTTTCTCAGAAGAGAAGAATGTCCATTTGAAGTGATCGTTCAAGTTTTATTTTCAGGCACGAATAAGTTTAAAGAAACCTAAACAGTATTCCAGTATTAGTGAGTGGAGCCTTGGGGAGGACGTGTGTACCGTGTGACATCTGGAGGGTCCAGTTGGGCTCAAATCCTGGAACCCAGTTCCCCTCAGTGGTCCTCTTCCTCCATGACCCCAGTGTTGGTTGCTAATAGAAATACTGCTGGAGTTTCTCTTGGGGCCAGAACTGTTTTGGACTTTGGATATTTGGGGCGATTTTGGAATATTTTCATGTTCCTAGTGAGATATTTTGGGAATGGGACCCAAGACAAAACTCATTTATGTTTCGTATATTCCTTACATCACATAGCTTGAAGGTAATTTTATACCGTAGTTTTAATAAGTTATATATGAAACAAGGTGTGTATGCATTGAACCATCAGGGGCCAAGTGCGGAATGTTCTTCTCGGGGTGTCCTGTGAGTACTCCAAAGCTTTTGGGCTTTGGAGCATTTGGATTTTCGGTTTGGGGATTAGGGATGCTCCACCAGTATTAACAAGGAATTGCCAGTGATTTTCCTTATGCCCCTTTGGACATGTGCCTGAGAAAACGATACCCTTGTTCCTGAATATAAACTGAAGGCCGCTCTCACCATCCAAAACACTGGGAAATCTAGACCCTACTAAAAATAAGACAAATAAGCCCCCGCGGGACCTGTCTCCGTTCATTACTGCGGTGGTGCTCACCCCGTCTGAACAGAATGTCCGCCATGAACCCAGTTTCTTGCCGTGGGTTACCATTTGAGGTGGCCGCTGGGATCCAGGGCTTCAGGCTCTGGGATGCCGGAAGCACTCTTAGAGGACATGGTCCGGGGCTCGGGGACCTTGTGTGGCAGAGCCCCTCCCCATCATCATGCCGACACCCCGGGGGCTTGCCGTGTTTACGGGCCACGGCACCTGCGCATGTCCACAGGCACGCCATCTTGGCATGGCGACGCTGTGGCCTGCAGCGTCCTCCAGGGAGGGTGCACGAAGGCAGTTCTCAGTGGAGAAATCTCAGGTGTTCTCCACTCCTGAGCGTTTGCAGTGAGGTCCTTGGAACTGTCCTGTGTCCTGTGAAGACAGCAGTGCCTGCTGACACCTGCTGAGATGGTTCACCAGCCGAGCTGTTCCGGGCTGTTCTAGGAGCAGTTCTAGGAGCAGGGCTGGGCCCAGCGCCAGGCTCTGGCTCTTTTTCAAGGGGTGTGCGCTGACCTGCGGGTGTAGCCTTGCAGGGAGACTTCACTGGGAGACTGTGACATGGCCACAGAGCATCTCCAGGACCCCTTCCCAGCTGCGGTTCCCTAAGTGTGCTCCGCCGCCCGGCGGTCTCGGGTGTCCATGCAAGCTGTTGCTGTCAAGGGCAGCGCCAGTGTGGGGCTGGCCTTTGGTGGGAAGCCACCCTCAGTTCCGTGGGTGGGTAAAGTTTTCTTGGAACTACAGAGAGATCCAGAGGCAGGAAGTCGGAGAGGGTCGCCTTGCCGTGGGTGCGGGTGTGGCGGATCCTCACTCTTGTCCTGGGCTTCCTCGACTGAGCTGGACGTCTGCACCTTGTTTTAACAATTTCACCTAACTCAGCCAGGCCGGTCATGGAAGTCATTATCCATTAATGGCCTGTGTCACCTGTGGGGCAGGAAGGCTGCGTGTTAGAAGGCCCTGAGGCCTGGGTAGTACTACTGTTGCTTTTTCTACGAAAGTAGAAGTGGATTTCAAGTTAAGGTTTGAGAATTTCACATAATAAAATTTGAAATACAGAATTGCCTGAAATGTTTTCCTTTTCTTAAAAAAGTAAAAAAAATGGTTCTAGTTTTTTTTTTTTTGGTAGAGACTAGTTAAGTATTTATCTTTCCAATGTGAAAAATACTCAATAGTCCATAAAGCTAATGTGTTCTTCTTGGACTATTTATTCTTCTAATGTGCACATTGAGACACAGGAGTAAGTCAGCAAATTTATGGTCTTTAAGTGTGCTCTAATTCTGTTTTTTTTTTTTTTTTGCAGTACTGGGGATTGAACCTAGGGGCATTCTACCTCCGAGCTACACCCCCAGCCCTATTTTTTATTCTTTATTTTTGAAACAGGGTCTCACTAAGTTGCGGAGGGCCTCACTAAGTAGCTGAGGCTGGCCGTGAACCCAGATCCTCCTGTCTCAGCCTCCCAAGTACTGGGATTACAAGTGTGTGCCACCATGTCTGGCTCTGATATGGGTTTTTCTTTTTTTTTTTTTTGCGGTACTGGGGATTGAACCCAGGGGCGTTCTACCTCCGTGCTACACCCCCGGCCCTATTTTTT
>PVJS01049003.1:0-14828 GCA_004027185.1 Glis glis
CCCAGTAACACACACACACACACACACACACACACACACACACACACACACTTAACATTTTTGTTTATTTTCCTCTGATATTTTCCATGCATACATGTGCATATTTATATAAAATTGGATCAACCTTTGTATTCTGCTTGATACATCTCACTTATGGTTATTTTGAAGCCCTAAAAAAATGAGGTTACAGATATGTATCTTCTCAAATGGAAACTGTTACTGTTGTATTATTAAATAAGAGAGCAGAATGCATTTTTATCCCATTTTTGGTCTAAGCAACATCGTATGCTTGATTTCTATCTGTTTAGATTCTTTCTTTTTATTATGTATGCTCCATTCTTTTTTTTTTTTTTTTGCGGTATCAGGGATTGAACCCAGGGGCATTGTACCTCCGAGCTACACCCCAGCCCTATTTTTTATTCTTTATTTTGAAACAGGGTCTCACTAAGTTGCGGAGGCCTCACTAAGTAGCTGAGGCTGGGTGCGAACCTGGATCCTCCAGTCTCAGCCTCCCAAGTACTGGGATTACAAGCGTGCGCCACCACACCCGGCGGTATGCTCCGTTCTTTATGGGGTATTTTTGTTTACTTTGTGTTTTCTGAAATGGAGAGGGTGCTACTTTTGTACGTAATTGGCATGGATTGATATAACCTAGCAAGAATCAGCCCTCTCTCTCTCTCTCTCTGTCTTCCAGAGGCATTCTACCTCTGACCTCTGAGCTATACCCCTAGCCCCCTAGCCCCCCTTTTTTTGGTACTGGGGATTGAACCCAGGAGCATTCTGCCTCTGAGCTCCACCCCCAGCCCTTTTTATTTTTTATTTTGAAACAGGGCCTCACTAAGTTGCTGAGGCTGACCTCAAACCTGCAATCCTTCTATCTCAGCCTTCCAAGTACTGGGATTACAGGTGTGCACCATCATGCCTGACTCCAGCCCTTTTCATTTTGAAACAGGGTGTCACTAAGTTGCTGAGGCTGGCCTTGAACCTGTGATCCTCTTGTCTCAGACTTCCAAGTCCTAGGATAATAGGCATGTGATACCATACCTGGCTTCTCTGTTTATCTTCAAATAAATTCCTAGGAGTGGAATTACTGGGTCTAATGTTTGGATATTTTCTATACTTCATAGTTTAATTATCTTCTTCTGTGGAAAGGAAATTTAAATTTGTTTTTTTTTTGCAAAGTAAAGAATATTTATCCTGCTGTTTTTGATCTCATGGCTTTTCCTTATCATGCTTTTTGCACCATTATCTTTTGCTCTTTATCTTTTCTTCTGTATCTTGCATTTCTCCCTGTAACCATGCGCGGTTGCACTCACCCTCATCTCGTGCTTGTCTCTGCCCCCTAATCCGCCTGTGCACCTGTGCTCCTCCCCACTTCTGCCTCTGTTCTCCGCTGCACCGCCTTCAGAACTGAACTGCTCGCCCTCCGCCGGCCCCACATGCTACGCCAAATATGATGCCGTTCCAAAGAAATCGCCTCCTGATTTTGAATTTGCAGAAATAAAAAACAGTAGATCCAATTTAGAGGTCGACATTTTGTGAGTTTTTGTGGTTTCTGTGAGTTAAATAGCTTTAAAGAACTAATGTAAAACGTCATTTTAGCTGAGTTTTTGTTTTTTCTTTTTCTTTGTTTTTGTTTGGTTTCTGTCAGTTAAGTAGCTTAAAAGATCTAATGTAAAAAGTCATATTTAGCCAGGCATGATGGTGCATGCCTGTAATTCCAGTACTTGGGAGGTTGAGACAGGAGGATCGCAGGTTCAAGACCAGCCTCAGCAATGTAGAGACTCTCAGCAACCTAGCAAGACCCTGTTTCAAACAAAGAATAAAATAGGGCTGGGCCCAGTGTACCTCAGAGGTAGAATGCCCCTGGGTTCAACCTCCCGTACCAAAAAAATAAGTCATTTTTAAATTTTCAAGCATCTATAGTCCTTATATTTAGAAGTGGTTTAGAATTACTTTATCATAAGAAATCCAGAGCCTCCAAGTTAGAAATCTGGTTGGCTCTGGTTCAAATATTTTCCTTACAAAAATATACATAAATATCTTTATTACAGTATCACCTTTTATGGCTGAAAATCCAAGTGTGTAGTTAGAAGGAAAAAAAAAACCCTCCTCCACCAGCCACCATGTTGACTAAAATTACTTTTGCCTCAGATGCTAGGGATGTGGACCAAAATGGTCTAGCCTCCTGATGTATTGAAGATGAATGGAATTAGTTTATAACAAATATTCCAACCAGATGTCAGGAAATTTGGTAACTGCAATTGCAAAGGAAGACAGAGGGAAGCACATTTTATTTATCTATTGAAACAATGGGTACCAAATAGCACAGATATTCAGGATAAGAGAAAGATCGTCTCCCAACCACTACAACTGGATGTCTGCTACACGTTAAAGCACCAGGCTGGGAGCTTTGAGGAATGATGAGAAGATGTGAGAGAGACCTGACCTGCAACCTGGGGCTGGTGTTTCAGACGCACTGCACCCGAATCCCATGGGGTGTTCAAATGCAGACTCCTGGGCCACACTTCCGACCAGAGTCTCCTGATCTGTACACTGAATCTACATTTCATTCATTCCCAAGGCGATTCCCAGGCACGCTAACATGTCAGAGCACTGGCTGTTGAAGCAGGAAACAGGAAGGCGGGCAGTGAATGCTTTGGACCAGGAGGACGAAGGAGATGAAGGTCCAGCCTGGGGCGCAGCAGTGGGCGTTCCGGGGTGAGGCAGGTTGAAGGAGGTTGGGAATGCAGGAGTCTGCGGGACACAGTGACAGGTGGCTGAGGGTGACAGGCAGGAGCCATGGGCTATCGCCCTGTGGAGTGAGCTGCTGTGATCAGTAGGCCCGGGGGATCATCATGAGCCATGTGTACAGTGGGGATGTGGCTCAGGGGTAGGGCACCTGCCCAGCACGTGCGAGGCCCTGGGTTCCATCCCCAGCGCTGCAATTAAAAGGAACAAAGAAATATGGACAAGGAGTTCTCTGAGGTCCTACAGGACTACTCTGAACCACTCATACTCTGCAAAATTGTGCTTTATCCCTACCCTGACCGTGATTCCCACAGGAAATATTGTTGGACTTTTCCAAGCAATTCCCACATGTCCCTGAACCACTGGGATCCCACCTGCGCCACATCGCTCTGTGCTGCCGTAGTGTTGGGCTGTGACCTTGGGCACCTTGGTCTTGCCCACTGTCCCCCAGGCCCCGTGGCCACCTGATGTGAGCAGCAGCTGACCTGCCAGAGGCTGTGGGAGCTGCTGCGGCTGCGCCGTGTCCTGGGGCCCCTGCCAGGGACCTGTACCCTCCCTGCTGGTCTGCACGTCACCACCCTCTCTTCAGCTGCCCTGCCAGTCCAGGCAGTTCTGTGCCCACGACTGGCTCTTCTGGGGCGTGGTGAGGGACACAGAGGCTCTGCCAAGTGACTCCTTAACACCTGGCATGGTCACAGTGCACACTTGGGGCACGGTGGCCTAGAGGTGTGAGAAGCATGGATTCTTCTGTTTGGGGTTCCCTTTGCCAGGGGGACTCAGAGCAGCATTCCTCAGCCCTGTGTTTTATCCTTAGGCAAATGACTCTCCTGTCCCCCCTGGCTTCCTTAGCTCAGGTGTGAGTTCAGTGCAGTGCCTGCGAGACCACAGAATCTTCTCTCCCCAGGAGACGGGCTTGTCAGCAGTGTCAAGCTCAGTGCACCTGGCTCTCCTTCCATCAAAATTAGTGTCCCCTTAAATGCACACAAACGCCATGTCCTCAGAGCTCAGCAGGTGACGTTTTGTCAGGCCCTCCCATGCAGGGAACGCAGGAGGCTTCTGAGATCCCCACACACGCAGGAACGGCAGAGCCTGCTCAGAGGAAAAGTTGAATTATTTCACTTGTGTTGTTTTAAAGAAGGTAGTGCATTCACATAACGCAAAACTCAAGAGGGGCAGAGGTGTCTCATGAAAAGTCTCCTTCTCCACTGTGTTTCCCCTAATGTCCCTCTTTGTGTATTCAAATCAGAACCCATCTATATATTCCCCTGGCTTTTTTTCAGTGAAAATGACACACTATACCCACGGTTCTGCATATTGCTTTTTCAAATCATCAGAGCTTCCTCGTTCTTTTTACAGCAGAAATAAGAGCTGGCCAAGCCCGGAGTGCCTCACAAAGGTTGTAAAGAAACCCACGCCTTCCTCTGAGGAGGCAGTCTCCCCTCCATTCTCTGCCCTGCAGTCAGAATCATCTTTTAAAAGCAAAACCCAGCTGAGAGTGGGGGCGCATGCCTGTAATCCCAATACTTGGGAGGCTGAGACAGGAGGATTGCCAATTCAAGGCCAGCCTCAGCAACTTAGCGAGACCCTGTTTCAAAATTTAAAAACTGAAAAAGAACTGAGAGGGTAGTTTGGAGGTAGAATGCCCCTGGGCTCACTCCCCAGTACCAAAATACATACATACATACATACATACATACATACAATAAAATACATGTGACAAGCTAGTCATGTTGTCACCCGATGAGAGCCTCACGCTGCTCGCAGGATGTAGTCCCCATGAAGTGGCTGGACATCAGGTGGCTCTTGCGCATGCTTACTCTCTCCCTCTCCACCCCTGAGGAGCCAACAAGAGCCACACACCTGCCTGTTTCCCTCTGAAGTAACAGTAATCGACTGTCTACTAGACTGTAAGTCGCATGGGGGGACTGCATTGACTTGGTTCACACTGGATTCTCTAGTGCATACAGTAGGCACTCATACATGGCTTTGGACAAACAGATGGATGCCACTAATCTGCGAAACATGCTGTGGCCTCAGCAATTATTTCCAAGATCTAATTCTTACCATTTTTACTCACATCAGATGCATTTTATTAGATACAAAGCAAATAAATAATGAAGTTTTTAGAAAAAAACAAGCTTTAGAATTGTGTGTGCACGTGTGTGTGTGTGTGTGCGCGCGTGTGCATGTGTGTGTGTGTGTGTGTGTGTGTGTGTGTGTGTGTGTAGGGAACATGCTGAAGTATCGACGGTGCTTACCCTCAATGGCGGAACTATGGATCTGTGTTTCTTCTTAAACTTTTCAGTTTTTCGGGTTTTCTACAATGCATGCATATTGTTTTTTGGTGTTATCCAATGCACGAGGGAACATGTGTTAAATGTTTCAGTTGCACACTTTCAAAGTAACCCACATGAAACTTTGTAACAAAACCATAACCAACTCTCCATTCTCTGACTCAGTTCTGTGTTGGTTTATTAATTATATGAAGACCTTCCCTTCTAATATATTTTGCAATGAGAAAGCTAAAGAAGAAAATGATCAAGGAGTTAAAGATATTCCAAGCAGGGAAGGAAGGGCCTAAAATGTCCTAAAGAACAGGATTCATTCACTAAAGCCTGGCCCATCCGCTCGGTGAATTTGTAGGCACACTGTTGCGTGGCGGTGTGAAGACTAGCAAGGTGAGCTTCGGCACAGCGCCGCATGCAGGTGTCTTCTCCAGCCACCCCTGCGTGTTGCCTGTTGCACGTCCTCTGAAGTACAGCAGTGTGCTTGCTGTGTCGGTGTGGCTCCCCAGGAGCTGACTCCACCCCTGGCCAGGCTGCAAGCCCAACCTACCCGCCAAGGAAGGATGGCGCCGCCACTGTGAACACTGTGACGATATTTGTGATATAAGTATTGGAATACTTACAAGATTTACAAAATAAATAAGACCGAAAGAACAATGAGATCATCACCATTCATTTAGAAATATAGAATTTATTCTTTGTGTGTGTGTGTGTGGTACTAGCGATTGAACCCAGGGACATTCTATCTCCGATCTACACCCCCAGCCCTATTTTACTTTTTATTTTGAAACAGGGTCTGGCTAAGTTGCTGAGAGCCTCACTAGGTTGCTGAGGCTGTCCTCGAACTCACACTCCTCCCGTCTCAGCCTCCTAAGTACTGGGATTACAAGCAAGTGCCACCACGCCCGGCTAGAATTTATTCTAAAACATGGAGAAATTGGAAGAAAATATATAATGCAAAGAACATGATTGTTATGTGCATTTTTTCCTGTTTTCATTTTAAACTTTCACAACTTTATACTTTCTTTGAGCATGTATTATAAAATAAAACAATGCAAAAACTATATATAAAATACCAAGCTATCTGGGCATGGTGGTAAACGCCTGTAATCCCAGTACTTGGGAGGCTGAGACAGGAGGATCACAGATTCAAGGCAAACCTCAGCAACTTAGCAAGGCCCACAACAACTTAGTGAGACCCTGTTTCCAAATAAAAACAAAATAGGGCTGGGGGTGTAGCTCAGAGGTAGAATGCCTCTGGGTTCAATCCCCAGTACCAATAAATAAATGAGATCCAGGCATGGTGGTGCATGCCTGTAATCCTAGTACTTGGGAGGTTGAGACAGGAGGATCGCAGGTTCAAGGACAGCCTCAGCAAGTAGCGAGACTCTCATCAACCTAGCGAGACCCTGTTTCCAAGTAAAAATAAAATTGGGCTGGGGATGTAGCTCAGAGGTAGAATACTCCTGGGTTCAATCCCCAGTATGAATAAATAAATAAATAAATAAATAAATAAATAAATAAATAATAAATGCTACCAAGGTAATCATATTTGACTCCACATTGTACCTGTATATAAGGAAGCGCTCACTGGCTCCATCGTTCGTCTCTCCTCACAGGACGTGCTGGGCGGTGTCCTGATGACCGCCTTCCTCATTGCGCTCACCTACCCGGCCTGGACCCTCATCGACCGCCTGGACTCCGCCAGCCCCCTCTTCCCCGTGTGCGCCATAGTTGTGCCGTTCTTCTTGTGCTACAATTACCCCGTGTCTGATTACTACAGCCCGACCAGGGCGGACACCACCACCATCCTGGCCGCCGGGGCTGGCGTGACCATCGGCGTCTGGCTCAACCACTTCTTCCAGCTGGTGTCCGGGCCCTCGGAACCGCTCCCTGCGCTGCAGAGCATCCCACCGCTCACCGCGGACTTGCTGGTTTTGGGTCTGACCAAATTCACGGTGGGGATCGTGTTGATCCTCGCGGTCCGTCAGCTGGTGCAGGACCTCTCGCTGCAAGTGTTATACTCGTGGTTCAAGGTGGTCACCAGGAACAAGGAGGCCAGGCGGAGACTGGAGATCGAAGTGCCTTACAAGTTTGTCACCTACACGTCCGTCGGCATCTGTGCCACCACTTTCGTGCCGATGCTGCACAGGTTTTTGGGGTTACTCTGAGTCTCCATCAGCAGTCTTGACAACTCATTTTTCCTTTAAAAACCTCCTAAAGTCATAGGTCTCTTTTGCTGATACGGGATAGATGCTGCGCTGTGGAACTGCCGCTAATGCTGGTCTGCAAGGATTGTTCTACAGCTGAACCCAGGCTGAGCACCACTGGACTCTTCAAGGTTCTGCCAGATGGACTGTAGGCTGGTGCTGGGTGGGCAGGGATTGCGGCCTGGCTTGGGAATGGCGATAAGCCCCGCTGGGCTCTGGAGGGGCGGCAGAGACGAGGTGATGCGGAGGGAGAGCATTTCTTTTCAATTATGATCTTGCTCAGCACTGAATTTCATTTCCAAAATTGGAGCTTTGGTCCAGGAGAAAGGGTGGCACCATGTGCATCCGCGCCCTTTGGACAGGGTGACTGTCTTGTGTTAGGATCATGTCAGAGGTGGTAAGACCACTGCAATAAAGCTTCCTGAGAGGAGACCCAAGGCCGACGTGGAGCTGCGAGGCCATGAGGAGCAGCCTGCTTGCCTGGGGTCCTGGTTTCCTTCAAATATCAAAACTGGGATCTGGTCTTCCTTGCTTATATATTGCAGGGTCCCAGGTTCCATTACTGCACTCTTTTCTTTTTTTGTGGTACTAGGGATGGAACCCAGGGCTTTGCACATGCCAGGCCTGGCACTCTTCTGACCTATGGAACTGCCTGCTATTGACCCAGGAAACCTGGGACCCCATCACAAGCTGACGCATCCAGGACATGCCGAGACCCCCGCTCCTCCCGCTGAAGCCTTCAGCAGTTTTGAATTTCACATGAACTTGGAAGGCACTGGTAACTGCCTACAAAAATGGATCAGTAGAACGGATGAATTTTTTTGTGTGTGTGGTACCGGGGATTAACCCAGGGGCATTCTACCTCCAAGCTCCACCTCCAGCCCTATTTTTATTCTTTATTTTGAAACAGGGTCTCACTAAGTTGTGGAGGGCCTCACTAAGTGGCTGAGGCTGGCCGCAAACCCGGATCCTCCGGTCTCAGCCTCCCACGTACTGGGATTACAAGCCTGTGTCACCACACCTGGCTAGAACAGATGAATTTAATTCTTCTGGGGCCTGACCAAGAGGGGAGAGGCTTCCCGGACATGGCCTGATGCTGACGAGGCCTCCCCGACATTTCTCCTCCACTTCTTAGTTACTTTCTGTGATTCTATTTGCTCCTCCTCTACATAGATCCTCTCCATCTTCCCACCTCTTATCTTTTGGCAATGTTAAGTCACCAATGCAAGACCTCCAGCCTCTCTTAGGAAAACAAGCCAACCGAATGTAACACCCAAGAAACCTAGGGGAGTCCTCCTTACACTTGGCAAACCCCAGAGTTCCCTCCCAGGGAGAAGAGCCAGGCACAGTGGCACACACCTGTAATCCTAGTACTTGGGAGGCTGAGACACGAGGATCACAGGTTCTAGGCCAGCCTCAGCAACTCAACGAGGTCCTCAGCAACTTAGCGAGAACCTGTTTTGAATAAAAAATAAAAAGGATTGGGGGTGTAGCTCAGAGGTAGAATGCCTCTGGGTTCAATCGCCAGTACAAAAAAAAAAAAAGAAAGAAAGAAAAAGAAAAGAAGCATCAACAACTCTGTTAAGTTAGTGTAAAGATGTAGTTAACAAAGACTCTCTTGAGGAATAGTGCCTAAACCACAGAAGCCAGTGTTTTATGCTCCTAAGCCGTCATCACCATGTGCACATTTTGGTAAAAATTAGCTTCCTGAACAATTTCAGAGGCTTATTACCTTGGCATCCTGTGTCAAAACCAAAAACCACATTTTCCCAGGTTTCAAATCTATCCCATGGCGTTATTGTTGGGATGATCTTTGGTATTTGATTTAATGTTCCAGTTTTTTACTCCAACATCCTGTTTTTACTTAAAATCCTTCTCACATTTACTAGAGTTAGAAGGCAGGGACCAGACTGATCTACCATTTGACTGCTTTTGCATTAAACTCCAACCAGTATTCACGGCAGAAAGATTGGGGGTGGGGAGCCCTGGCCGACAGGCACTCCTGCCCACTCTGCCTTTAGTGCAGGGGCTGTGGGGTGCATACGGCGCTTCCCGTACTTCTGTCCCCCCAGCTGCCAAACCAGAGTTTGCAATACTGGATAATATTTATGCAAAATGATTTTAGTTGACTTGTCTGAAGCCAGGTGACAAAAGGAGCAATTTTCCCCACTCCTATCTGTGGAAGAGAGGCTGTAACTACTGTCACAGCGGTGGATATGGCAATTCATACGTATAAACTTTTTGCGGTTGTCCCTTTTAAGTCTCAACAATAAGAAGGTCTACACCCGCAGGAGTGTACTTAAGGCTGTGCTTACATAATTTGGACTAAGGATGAATATATTAGCCACAGAACATTAAAGAAGGATTTGTCGTGATTGGCCACTGTAGTCTGATAGCAGCAGCTGGAGAATGGGTGTGTGTTGGTGAGGCCAAGCTTAGGTTTCACAACTCCTGCTCTGCGGGCCTAGACTCAGGCAGAAACTCAGGCAGAAAAATGTCAACACTTGACTCAAACTCCAGGGTTGCCGGCCTCTTCCATTCCTCTCTCATAGTGCCCTCCTCTCTATTTAATTCTCTCTCACAGGCCACCCCAGCACCACCCCTTCAGAGTCGGAGTGGGTCTCCTTAGAAGACATTTGGGTTGAAGCCAGGATGGTGGCACACGCTTGTAATCCCAGTACTTGGGAGGCTGAGACAGGAAGATAGTGGGTTCGCGGCCAGCCTCAGCTACTTAGTGAGGTCTCCACAACTTAGTGAGACCCTGTTTCAAAATAAAGAATAAAAAATAGGGCTGGGGGTGTAGCTCGGTAGCTCGGAGGTAGAATGCCGGGGTTCTATCCGAAAAAAAAAAAAAAAAAGACATTTGGGTCTTCTCTCTGGGGAAAGACTGCCCCCTGCTGGTGTGGCTTCAGTCTTGGTCCAAAACCCCCCTCTTGATCTGGAATCTTGCCTATTAAGAATTTAAAAGTCATGCTTACCACAATGTGTCCAGTGTGTCAGCCGAGACCGATGGTCTGGCCAACCTGGACACCAAGGCCCTCGGGGTCAAGGGCTTGTCCAGGAGCCAGGCAGATGACACACCCTTTCTCTGATTGCCCCCACTTCCCAGCCCACTACCACCACCTGCAGCCTTCTTTCTGCCAGCTTTGCGCAGACCTGCACCAGAGCAGAATATACAGGGGAACCTGGCGTGGTGGCGCAGGCTTGTAATCCCAGTACTTGGGAGGCTGAGACAGGAGGATCCGGGTTCGCGGCCAGCCTCAGCTACTTAGTGAGGCCCTCTGCAACTTAGTGAGACCCTGCTTCAAAATAAAGAATAAAACATAGGGCTTGGGGTGTAGCTCGGAGGTAGAATGCCCCTGGGTTCAATCCCTAGACAAGATCCTGAACTAAAACCCTCAAGCAGCAGTGTCTGAAGCCACTCCACCACACGTCCAGTGGTTCACTGAAACACGGGATTTTCTTGCTCAAATAGAGAACTCGTGCTCCCCAAGTATAATCAAAGCGTGTGGTGTTTAGGGCCATGTGTTCCAGATTTCTATTTTGGAAGCCTTCAGCTGTCTTGCTTATGTACTGTATGTAAATTTATTCTTTTTAAAATAAAATCATTTTGTTTCATTGTGACTCCTTATTAAATGCTTCCAAAGCCAGTGTTCTGTTTCCTTCAATTTTTCTCCCTTCACCTGGATCTTTTTCTGAGTTCACTGGACCTGAGTTGGAAAGAGGGGTTAAAAATAAGTGTCTGCCAGGCATGGTGGTGTATGCCTGCAATCTTAGTACTTGGGAAGCTGAGGCAGGAGGATCGCAGGTTTGAGGCCAGCCTCAGCAACTTAGCAAAGCTCTCAGCAACTTAATCAAGATCCTGTTTCAAAGTAAAAATTAAACGGGGCTGGGGTGTAGCTCAGAGGTAGAATGCCCCTGGGTTCAACCCCCAGTACCAAAAAAAAGTATCAAGTTCTATTACTCTCTGTTGTTAGCATAATTCAACATGCAAATGTGGGCGAGCCTCACCGTGGCCACAGGTGTGAAAAGCAGGAACTTAGTGATAGACTGGGATACCGAAGTCCTCACTTCCAACTCCTTGCTACTAAAGAGTGTCCCTTTACTGTACGTGGAGATAAATTTCACTACATGTTGGAGTAATGTGTTGCTAGTGAAGGCGACTAAAAGGTTTTCACATCTGCACATCACTGCAACAATAGGTTCTGCCTTCAGGCACCCCAATTTGCTAGTTGACATGATACAAGCAAATTTGCTATTTGCCACTCTTATTTGCAATGGCAAGTCTAGGACTCTATTTGTACTATGAGCAGGACGTATTGATTAACTAACACGCTGGGCACCATGGACACGTGAAACTGCACCCTGCCCTGTGGGGTTCTCCTGGGAGAGAGAGGACACAGGCTCAGAGGATTACAGTTGAAGATCTGAAGTGTCAAGGCTGTAGGGAAAAGGTATCTAAATTATGGGATGTGGGAGGAGGGAGCAGTTCATTCTAGCCGGAGGGCCGCAGCAGCTGAGGAAGGCTTTGTAGAAGGACTGCCTGAGCCAGGCTTAAAGAAGACATGGGGTTTGCCCTGGTCAGAAGTGCTTCCCAAACCCCTCCAGCGCTTACAAGGAAAACCCAAACCAAGCCCACATGGAAGTCTGTGTGTAAGAATGGGGTGAGGTCCAAAGGTGATATCAGAGACTGCCCATCATTCCTCATGTGCACACTTAGCAGCCCGCCAGGACTGCCTTCCCCTCCTGCATCTCTGAGCTGCGCATGCAATGGCAACTCCAGGTCCCCTAGTTCTGCCCTGGGTGATGAGCGGCAGCTGGGGACTCAGCCTGTGTCCTTCATGTCCACTGTGTCCTCAGTCTTCTCTCTGCTCAGTCCCCTGAACTAATTCTGTGAAACTTCATTTGTGAAACTTTTTACCATGACCCTGGCTCTTCAGGGCAAGTCTCCATGCTCCCTGTCTCTCTAGTGATTACGAGTGAAGCCCTGGCTCTCCATTAGTCTACACGGAACCAAGTGGAAGAGTGGATTTCATTCACCTTTTAGACAATAGATGCTTTCGTCAAAGCTGCTCATGTTTTTTAAACCTTAAAGCACACCGGAGGATTTGCTGTTTAAAAACTATATGGCAATCCATTTCTGTAAACATAAGGCTTTAATAAATGACTTTGGGCGCACCAGGCATCCGTTGTTTTCTTAAAGGGGGGCACACCTGTAGTACAGACTTGACTATTTACAGATGCATATTAAGAACGAGAGTTGAATGTGGGCCATGAATAGAATGTTAAATTCTTAAAACCATAGCCACATGAGACATGGGAGCTATATGAAGCCAAAAATTCTTCTTCCTTTTCCACGCCTGTCTATATGGCATGCAAAAACAAACAAGAAAGCAAGATGTAGCTGGGAGTTGCGGCTGTAGCTCTTCTGTAATGCACACGCTCCACACATCTGCCGGCCTGGCTCTCTCTTGAGATGACATCAAGGACCCCTTCGTTGCGGCACAAGTCAGATTCTTCCTAGTGCAGGTGTTAGAAGAATGTCGATACCTCTTCAATATACACAGTGCTGCCACGACCCTGGGAGGGGGCGCAGTTGGTGTAGGGTGCTACCTTGCTCGCTCGCAAGAAGCATGCCATCTACCTGCATGCGGGAGCTGGGAGGACCCCGGCCTCCTGGGCTGCCAGGCAGCAGCATCCCCCAGTCACGTGGGAGCCAGATGGGTGGTGCTGAGTGGGGCAAATTGTGCACAGAGCGCACTGAACGCCAGCCATTTCAGCCATCTTCATTAGGAAACAGTAAAGAGATGCTGAAGTCTTGAAGATCAAAGACATATCTCCATTATGCCCAATAAATACAACCCCAGCCCAGGGCCCACGTGACA
Organism: Glis glis; assembly: GCA_004027185.1. NCBI lineage: Eukaryota > Metazoa > Chordata > Mammalia > Rodentia > Gliridae > Glis > Glis glis. The sequence continues at coordinate 13,132 of PVJS01049003.1, forward strand.
GCTGTGCCCGGTGCTTCGGACAAACAACATCTTCCTACAACATGATCCATTTTGGGGATACCTCCCTGCCTGGTTTATCTTGCTTCCCCTGCCTCAGTCACCCCAAGTGCTCCTGCTTAAATGTTCTGCCCAAGATCCACAGCCAAGAGATATAATTAATCCCACCCTGAACCAAATGGGGATGTTCACACAGGCCTGTGTCCATCACAAGACTCCTAAGGAGGTGTTCATTTTAGGGACATATCTTCATTCCTCATGACAAAAGTTGAGTCTTGTGAAAAGTAGAAAATTGCCAGGCGTGGTGGCGCACACCTGTAATCCCAGTACTTGGGAGGCTGAGACAGGAGGATCGCAAGTTCAAAGCCGGCCTCAGCTACTTAGTGAGGCCCTCCGCAACTTCGTGAGACCCTGTTTCAAAATAAAGAATAAGAAATAGGGCTGGGGGTGGGGCTCAGAGGTAGAATGCCCCTGGGTTCAATCCCCAGTACCACACACACACACAAAAAAAGTAGAAAATTACTTTTGCTACCAAACTTGGTATCCAAAAGGCACATTTTCTCCACATCTTTGCTTTTCTGTCATAATGGCCGAATTCACTTGGTGACTGATGGGTCGTCTAACTCCAGTGCTGCAGCAGCGCTCTTGACCTTCCAGTGCTTCCTGACACTGGTGGGCTGTTTCCAAATGTTCAGAATCATGCACCATCCCCAGCTTCCTTAAACAGGAACGATGAAGGCCAAACCTTATGTTAACATGAGCGTGATCTTTAAGCACATTAATACCACACTGCATTCGTCACACAGAGGGAGCAGGGGGCACAGGGCTTTGAGAAACATAATTCCATCAAATCTTTTGACAGAGATATTCATTCAACCCAGTCTGGCTACAGCGTTCATGGTCAGCCTGTCTGTCTGTCTGCTAGAAAACCAAAGCAGAGCAGAATGCCGGCGTGCCCTGCTGGCTGCCCAGCTCGTGTGCCAAGCGAGACTGTCTGGCTCCTCCACTTTCACCCAGGGGAGTCTTGCTCCCCACACCGACCTTGGTCAGGGGTCATAGGGAGCTGTCAGGTCGTGCCAGGGGTCTACTACTGCCTTGAATTTTATCATGCATGCCAGTCTCGACTTAATTATTTTATGTAAGTTTGCACCATTCTACCATCTTAGTCTGCTCAGACTGACATAACAAAATACCACGGGCTAAGTTGCTGAGGCTGTCCTTGAACCTGCGATCCTCCTGTCTTAGCCTCCCAAGTACTGGGATTACAAACCCGGCTTAAGAAGCAGGATCTTGCGCAATGTTCTTTCTTACTAACTGGCTGCGCCCCTCATTGCTCAGAGCAGGAACAGCAGTTTGGCTGATTTCTAGTTAGCCTACTCCTGTTTAAAATGTAAAAATACAAAGAACTTAAAAGACTTTACACTAAGAAAACAAACAACCCGATCAAGAAGTGGGCAACTGAAATGAACAGACACTTCACGAAAGAAGAGATACAAATGGACAATAGGTACATGAAAAAATGTTCAATATCATTAGCAATCAGGGAGATGCAAATCAAAACTACTCTAAGATTTCATCTGACCCCAATTAGAATGGCAATCATTAAGAAGTCAAACAACAACAAATGTTGGCGAGGATGTGGGGAAATTGGGACTCTTCTACACTGTTGGTGGGATTGCAAACTAGTTCAACCACTGTGG
>PVJS01049004.1:0-14827 GCA_004027185.1 Glis glis
AGGGAGAGAGAGAGAGAGAGGGAGGGAGAGAGAGAGAGAGAGGGAGAGAGAGAGAGAGCTGAGGCTGGCCGCGAACCCCGATCCTCCAGTCTCCGCCTCCCAAAGTACTGGGATTACAAGCGTGTGCCACCACGCCCGGCTTCCCCCCCTTCTTTTATGTAGTACTTGAGGTTTCCCTAAAACAAACAAAAAAAAACCTCTAGCTACTAAAGCCACACACACACACACACACACACACACACACACACACCATACCCTCCTCACGACACCTGTTCAATACTGTCATATTTGCCAGATATTGGAAAAGTAAATTTGCCAAGGAGCACGAGATCTGGAAAATCATTAGGTGACATCTGAGGAACAGAATACCAATGAGCCAATAATTAGCATCTGAAAATTCATAGAATTACAGGCGAATCAAATTCCAGGAAATCTCGGGGAGCGTGACCCAAGCTGGGTCAGTGCCCTGATAGTGGGGGGGGGAGGTCAAGAAATTGTCTGACCATCAGACAGGACCGGAAAGTAGCAGCCTAATCCTCAGGGGAGACACAGTGACAATGTGACATTTGCACAGGGATGCCCTAACATGGCCCCAGTATGTTTTCTCAGAATGGGATGACATTTCAAGTCAAACAGCTCTGTTCCCAATAGCACAGACCCTCCTCAATCTCTACAAGCCAAAATTTGAGGAAATAAAGTTCGCTTTAGGGAGAAACTGAGGTTATGCAGGTGTGGTGTTAAACAATCCATTTTAAGGGAGGTCAAACCAGATAACCAGTGTTGAAGCTCATCCATCACCTTCCTCGTTCCACAGAACACAGAGCGCCTCGGTCTAAACTCCTGCTCCCAGTCCCACCTCTGCGCTGGGTACTTTTCGATGTTTGCTGAAACCAGTGGGGAAGCTGTGCCACCGAGGGCACGGAGAGTGACTGTCAGAGTGCGGTGGCCTCACCAAACCCCTGCTGCCCGCCACTGCTGTCCACATGCGAGTCAGTCCAAGGCCACAGGGCCACCGCTGTTACCACTGCCTCCAGCCTGTGGAAGGTCACCTTTCTTGCATGGCTGCCTCATTCTAAAGGAAGAATACAGAGGGGCTAGAGAATGCCAACGCCCCACTTGGTTTGTGCACTTGCCAACTCTACCTCCGCGTGACTTGGGGGAGCACCATAAGAGGGGTCCAGGATGAGGGGCCCAAGCTCCCCCCCCTGCCCTGGCAGAGGGAACTGTTCTGCCAGGCTTCTGCTGCAGGGTCAGGCAACAGTCTGTGCTCCTACTGGCTCCTGGCCCAGTGCTCGAATGGCCCAGCTACGTCACTGCGGAGTGGGAGTCTGGCCGTGCCCTCCTCTGAACTCTCCATCTGGAAGATTCTCTGGCCTCCTTCCCTCTCATTTTTAATCTGACAGACACTGCTGGACAGGGAAACTCAGAGCGGACCAAAGTTCATCTTCTCTCCCCGCTTCGCGGCTGGTATAATCACAGGGGCAGAACGAGGCTGGCAGGGACCAGGATGCCAGGAATTAAATGAGGGGCCCTGACCACTGGGCCATATTAGTCCAGCCTTCCAAAGTCTTAATTAGTCCTCCTCTGCCTGGCACACCCACTTACCTCTGGAACCCACGGGGGCGATAGGGTAAGATGCCATGCTCACAGCAAGCATTCAGCAAAATAGTGCCTGAGGATGGCGGTCACAGTGCCCGCTGGCTCATGACTTTGCAATAACAGTCAGTTTTGAGGTCTGGGCACCCACAGCAAGACTTCTGCTCCCCTTTTTAATGCAGACAATTCTACCAGGGTTGTTCTGAGTGATATTCAGCCACTAGCTCAACCTGGAAGCAACATGATCTTAACAAACAGTGGCAGACTTGACAGACAGGCTGCTGAGCTGGGGACCAAAACAAAGGATGGAAAGCAAAAGAAAGGAAGGTCTGGTAGCAAAAGGAAGAGAGAGGAAAATGAATACTGCGGAGAGGAGCGAGGAGGAGTGCAGGACTAGAAAACTCCTCTCCACAACTCTGAGATGAGCTGTGTACATAACGACAGATTCGACAGAGCGGGGGTGGAGACAATGTGGGGAAATCAAGGAAGGGCAGCATCTGTTTGGGATTTTGATGCTGAGACAGACACGGGGTTAGCAATGCAAGAGATTCAACAGCAAGTAACATTTGAAAGATTCCAAAGAACAATGAGTCTTAATTTTGTCCTATTTTGCACCTCTTGAACTATAGTGACATACTGAAATTTGCTATTTTTCTAAAAGAACATTGACACATCCAGTAGAAACTCGGAATATATTTTTCCCCTCTGCATTCATTATCTCTGGCCCTTAACCACAGGCCTATTGCAGACTAAATTGGATTTTGGATCACTGGTACTGAAGCACTGCAATTAATTAACAATAGAAACATAATATTTATATCCAGGCCTAACAACATCTGACATTTAAACTATTCTGCCAGTCGGGCAAATTCCATTCGACAAATTTTCATTTTAATGAACATGACAGGCCACGGTTTACACGATAGGCCAAGAAGCAGAAGAGAGTTGATCTGCTGGCACGTGCTTTCAAGAACTGGCCACGTTGCGGGACAGACAAGCTGGGGAGCTGTCAGAATAACAGAGAGACCTGGTCCCCAGCTCCACCCAGACAGACCAAGGACATACCACCCCCACATCCCTCCTCAAAGATCCCAGGGTGAAACTGTTCTTGTCTCCTGTGAAAGCTCAAAGTTAAATTCTCACTGTCCCTTATGAACCATTGGATAATTTTTCTATCTTTGAGCTGCTGACATTTTCTTTAGGGGACCAAAATCCCTTAGTCCTTCCTAATTAAAAAGTGATAAACGTTTTGCAAGGCATCCAATAATGTGCAAAGTACACAAGAGTTGGAACTGGTGCAGCTTTTTCCGCTGGCACAAGACTGGCCTTCCGTATTTTGCCAGATGGTATATCTCAGTAAGTCCCCAATCCCTGACTCAAGCGAGGGGCATTGTCAATATGATGCTGGAGCAGAGACTGTCTTTAAATGCTATCTTATTTTGCATCATACTAACATCACGGGCCTAACATTTATTTTTATTGAAACCTTCACAGCTAAGGAAGTTTCTTTCTTCATGATTCATTATTCAAGCTGAAAGAAAGTGGAGGAGAAAAATTCCACCCATGTAGACCGTGAGAATTTGTTGAAGACCTATGTCAGAGAGTAGATCTCCCAGCCTGACTTATTCCTCCTCTACTGGTCCAAAGGACACTGGGTGAAATAATGTAGATTTATGCAAACCCATCTCTGCTACCTCCAAAACAAAGATGGGAAGCAGAGAGATAAAGACAAAAAATGCAAACCATACATTACAAAGCAGATAGAGAAGCTTGATAGATGTGGGAAACAAAGTAAAAACAAACAATGAAGTATTGGTAGGATCCCTTCTTATTGGAAGGGCCATATATATTTCTAGTTGACTTACCTAAAACACTCAGCTTTTATGTCAATTCAAAAGAATGGAAGTAAAGTTCCTTTTTATAATATTTCTTTGGAGTATGGATTTGGCTCATGGATTACAATCTCAGCAAATGAAATGGCCACCTCTGCAGTGATTGGTCCTCAGGTTGTGTCTCTGACTAGACCCAAAATGATAAACTATGCTCCATGTTACTTTTAGGTATGGCCAGGATGCCAGAACATTAAATACTGGAAGAATGATAGTATTTCTGCTATATAACCTAATTTAGAATCAATAAAATTTCACTTAGGTGAACAATAGAGTCTGGACAGATGCATGCATGCACATTAATTATAATAACAATCACAAGTTTTAGGGCTTTACATGCATCTAGTCATGTATAACTATGAGATAAGAACTATCATGAAGTCTAGTATACGCAGAAGAAAAGGTAGTCGCAGTTAACTGACCTTCCTTAGAGGTGAAGTCCAAGGTTGCAGGCCTGGAAGCGGCAGTTTGGGTGCAAATCCAAGCCTGTCCCTCCAGAGCCCGCACTCTCCACAAAGCAGTGGTATATGACAGCATCCGCCAGGGAGACAGCGTGAAGGAATTGATTTCTTCTGGCAATCGTCAAAATATCTTTTAAATATCAGGTATAAAACATTTTCAGACCACCAGATGCTTATTTAATTTTGAAAAAATCAATTTTATAGAGTTGCTCTGAGTCGTTCCATGTTTGTTAATGCCTGGTTATATTCTTGAAAAACTAGAGGCCCTGTAGATCCAAAAATGTCTTTCTGAAAGTCAGGAAGAAAAACAAGACCCTAACCAGATTGAATGGAAAATATCTGACAGAACACAAATGAATAAAGTCTGTAACTTTAACATGCCTTTGTGTACTGCAATGGTCATACTGAATTCTGAACACAAAAGACTTAACATGCTTATTGTTGTAAACAAAAGCATTTGGTTAAATGAAAGTTCCATCAAAGCTTAATAACCAAATTCAAGAGAACATGCAGTAAAGGGTTATATACTTTCTGTGGCTTCAGTAATAGCTAATCTAATAATGGTAAATGGAAGGTTATTGTTGATTCCTTTGCCTCTGTTTCATAAATTAGATAAAGCAACCTGGCAGTTACAGTACTTTAGAGTTTTATTCGACAAAGTGATTTTAAAGCTATCTCAAAATATAACCGAGTCAGGACTTGAATGACGGCTGAATTGTACCTTGCTCACTGTCACCACATTAGACCTTTCACCAGTGTCAAACAGAAAGCTTCCTGTTAACTAAAGCAATTCTACAAAGCACGATTTCTATCTTCGGAAGCAGGCCATTTCGAAGGCAAAGTGTCATTGATACAGTATCATCTGATATGCTGTTTTCACCAGGGCCCGTCTTGTAAAATAGAAACTGTAAGAGCAGTCAAGTATTATTTATTTCTTCTGATCCCAAACTCAGGAACGGTACAATTTCTCTGCTTAATGATTCTTCATAGCACATTTCTAATTTTCTACTACAGTTTATTGATCTGAAATGCTAAGCTGGTTTTCTTTCCTGGCTAAAGAGCACAAAGCCTTGGGTCCTGTGTGATGAGCCTCCAAAGACCCTGGCAGTGGCATCTCATGAGGTAGGTAAGGGGCAGTAACATGAACCCATGCATTGTCCTCACTGAAAGGATATGCTGATCCAATCTGGGGCCTTTTGATAACAGGAAACAGGAGCCTTTGCAATTGGAGATAGGCTCAACATCCACCCAGCTGAGAGCCAATGAGTTGCTCTTCACGAAGGCAGTCTATTTTCCTCTTGTGCCCTGATATGGTTACTTTCAATTACCCTGATAGCCCAGGAAGAAAAATATCCCTCTCTCTATATTTCATTCACATAATAAGAATCTGCAAGCTATTCTGTATGACAGATGAGGACTGTGCGCTCAAGCAACTTGTTCCGCCTGTCAGCCTCCAAGAACCCACAGCAATGAGATACAATCGCAATGACATTACGAGAGAAAAAGTGGGTCAAATGCATGGTCACTTTAAAGCAGAATGTCAACTATGCTTTCTACTTCAGTAATTTGATGCAGGGGCACTGAAAACACAAATAAAGAAATGAATGAGAGAGAGAGAGAGAAGAGGAAGGAGAAAGAGAGAGAGAGAGAGCAAAGAGTTCACTGGGATTATCTCAGTGTCCACACACAGACCAACACAATGCAAACATGCTAACAGGACTGCTCCCATATGCCCTTACGTGACTTTTTCAGCCTCCAGGCAATTAGTCAAGAAATGTTTATTAAGCATCTAGTCTGAGCCAGTCACTGAAGCGGGTACTAGTGAGCGCAGGCACAGTTCCTGCTCTTGTCACATTCACCGTCGAGGATAAAGAACAAACAGTAACATGCAGATGAGATTAAAGTAATAAAGGTTGAAAAAAATGAAGTACTAGGCACTAAGGGAACTTGGAAAATGAAAATGAGCCAAGTCTTACGGGTCAGAAAGGGTGTCCCTGTGCAGGGACATTTGCGGCCAGGCTTCAAGTATGATTAGGCAGCCAGCTAAGAGATGAGGGGAAGTGCCAAGCAGAGGGCTCCTCGCCTCAAAATGTTTCCTTCCGAACAAACCATTCAGATCAAGGAAGCAAGATGCAAAGGAAGCACAATGGACTCAGTGAACCAAGGACTCCACGCTGGGAGTAATTATCTACTCTTTATTTTAACCCCTATTTTAAAATCTTGATTTCTTTAAAAAATGTAAACATTATTATAACTCTGTCCTATCTTGCCACATAAGGGCAAAAGTTAATCATCATTACAATTTCTTGTTGATCTACATATTAAGGTAGATTTTACTTTTAAAAAATCTAATTTATCTTGGCTGTACTGACTAAAACCCATGGGTTATTTTTAAAAATATGTTTTGACAGCAGTGAAATTATAGCACATACAACACCAAAAGCATGAATTTGCTCCGGGTACAAGTACACAAAAATTAACAGAAGCAGTTGGTAAATGTAATTTACCAAAAAAAAAAAAAAAAAACTGAGATACATACACTTACCCTGATTAAAATATTATACAAAGTATATATGTATCAAAACATCACATAGTGATGTACAATTACATGTCAATAAAGAATAAAAATAAATAAGTGACTGAATAAAAAAAACTTTATCAACTACATGCCACAATGGGTGGAAATGAAGAAGAAAGGGGTTCTCTTCTCCTCTCTAATATTTGGTCATGAAAATACTGATTTGTTCTTGCAGAAAATTGTTTTGGATCACCATTCATCTCTTTCATATCGCACAACCTTTTTCCATGGAATCAACAAATTGGAAAGGAGAGGGGAAACCAGATGTATCCACGAGTATGTTTGCCCTTTCTAATAAACCTCAGCGTGTGTCATTGGATTATTTTCCTTCCAAACTCAAAAACTATCCCCAGAATCCAAAAATCAATAAAAATTGCATTAGCATAACTAAGGGTTGAATTTGGACCTAAAAACTCAATGACTGAGTAGGGCTACTAATATGGGGAGACTTTTGTTGTGGCTTTTTTTTAAATGTCTTATATAGCTATTAGCTATAAGCAATGATTTCAACAGCTGCTCTAAAATGAACACAATTTACAGCTACTGTAAATAAAAATACTATGCAAACCATGAGAATTAACAGTCTAATTCTACTCTGTGAAAGGTGGCAGAATATGTCATCCCCCAAATATACCTCTTTGGCATAAGGCACTTAAAAAATAATAGGTCCAAGAAGAGTGTTCTGACCTTCCCCCTTTTCTTCCTAAAAGCAAGAGCCACAACTCTCTGGAATGGGGGAGTTTCTGAACTTCACATAGGGAACCTGGGAATATTCAGCCAGAAGAAAAGTAATGGGAGACAGGAAAAGTGACTGCATATATTCCATGAGTCATTCATTGCTAAATCTGCTCTGTTTAAGTGAGCACTTCTTTTAGGAAAAGCTTTCCGCAAGGCAATTGAGGTGTAACGCCAATAGAAAGCCAATCTTTTCTTATCACATGGAAGAGAAAACAGACTTGGCTGGTGGCACTGTGCAGGGTGTGGAGTAGCAGAGCAAAACCCAGACTCTGGAACTGTAGCAGGCTGAATGGCGGCGCCTCCCAGAACAGCCCTGCATCAAATCCCCGGAGCCTGCAAATGCTACTTTACTAGAAAAAAGGGCCCTTGCCAATGTAATTAAGACTCTTGAGGTCATTCTGAATTCTCTGGGTGGGCTCTAAATACAATGAGTGGTGTCCTTATGAGAGGAGGCAGATGGAGATTCTAGAAAGAGGAGAAGGCCAAGTGAAGTAAACAACCAGACAGCTACCAGCCAAAGAGCCACCAGACACCGAAAGAGGCAGAGAAGGGCTCTTACCCGAAGCCTTTCCAGCCATCGTGCCCCTGCTGAGCCTTGTTTTTAACTTCTGGCCTCCAAAATGGTGAGAATATTAATTTCTGCTGTTATAGCCTCCAAGTTTGTAGTAATTGGTTATAGCGGCCCTGGGAAACTAATACAAAGTCCACGCCCCTTTCTAGCTATGTTACCCAGGGCTAGTAATCCCAATCCTCTGAGAACAAGGCCCTCAGTAGGAAACTGGAGACAAGACCTATCTCACAGGTCAGAGATTAAAGGATAAGGTCAAATACATAGCATAGGGTCTAGAATAGAGTAAGTTCTCAGTATTGTTGCTATTAAAGACTTCAGAGTTACTACAAAGTTGTAGACCTTACAATGATAAATCGACAGGAGTAATAAAGGCTATTTTATCCAGTGGGAGGTCTCCATCGTTAAACATATGCCAATAAAGACAAATTTTTTTCCAGAAATCCTGGAGCAGAAATGTTTATATTATATGGGAAGCTGGATGAAGAACATCCATCCTCTAGACTTCCTTCTAGATCAATCCAAGTCGAGATCCCTAGACAGGGTGACTTGCAAGGGGAAATGAGGGACCTCCACAGGGTTTCGTTGTCATGTCAGAGAGGCCCTTCCCCTCTCTGAGCCATTTGTCTTCAGATATACAATAAGAAGCACATGCCAATCATCTATCAAGTATTTCCACCTTTAGAATGCTATGGCAATGACTTGTACCACACACTTAAATTTTCTCTTCCTTAGCTGGGTGTGCTGGCACATGCATGTAACCCCAGTATTTGGGAGGCTGAGGCAGGAAGATTGCAGGTTCAAGGCCAGCTTCAGCAAATTAGTGAGACTCTAAGCAACCTAGGGGGACCCTATTTCAAAACAAAAAATCAAAAGAGTTGGGGTGTAGCTCAGAGGTAACTAAAAAAAATATATTTTCTTCCTCAGAATGAAGCAATTAGACTAGCTTAGGGGTTCCCAAGAACCAGTTAACCAATCAAAACCAGACTATGACAAAGTTTTTAACTAGTTCCTGGCAAAATGAGACAAATATAAAACATGTATAATTTTTCCAATGTCTTTGCTTGGCAGAATTAAACGTTGGCAATCTTGTGTCTGCTCCTACCCTACCTCATCTCCCAATGAAAAAAAAAAATATTTATGAAATTCCACAGTTTCGGAACTCTTACAGCACAAAGTGCGGTTCTATTCCAGCACTAATATTCTGAGTTTTAAAGAAATTTAAGAACCATGGAGTATGGCCACCACAGAAGTGTTTGAGATTACAAGGCCATACTTTCAGAATTCAAAATACTTCAAATTATGCAGGACTAAAATAAACATACACAAAAGTGAAACTGGAGAAATCTGAGTAGCTCGCACCGGTGTCAATACCCTAGCTGTGGGCATTAAGCTACACTTTTGCAAACGTTGTCATTGAAGGAAAATGGGTGAAGCGTGTACAGGAATTTCTCTCTACTAGCGAATAAATGCACACCACATGTGAATTGAGAGCCATGGGAAGAGATGTTTTGGCGAAAAGTTCTTGGCTGTTTATTAATCTGGTCAAATGCAAATGAATGTAAGCCGCCCTCTTTTGCACACAGCGTATCAACAGTGATTATTACGAAGCACTAGTGTGGCAAACCCTTCCTAGGCATCTTCTGATGTGCCACGCACTGCTCACATACGCAGGGTCCAAGGGCTGACCCAGCCCTTCCCTTCACAGAGGGCACATTCTGGTCAGAGGGCAAGGCAGCAAAGAAACAGTCAAATGACTTCAAGTTGCATCAAGTACCATGAAAAGAATGAGGTAGAGAACATGGAGAGCTATTCCTAGGCTGATCAGGGAAGGGTCACCAAGAAGGTAACCATTGAGCCTTTTATAAAGGACACATGTTGGACATGTAAACTTAGCTCCAGGAAACCACACTGGCCATAGGAAAGGAAAATCAAACTGCCATTTAGAGCTGGGGACCGTGGTACATACCTGTAATCCCAGAACTTGGGAGGCTGAGACAGGAGGATCACAGGTTCGAGGCCAGCCTCAACAAATTAGCAAGGTCCTCGGCAACCTGGTGAGACAGTTTCAAAATTTTAAAAACTAAAAATAAAATAGGGCTGGGGGTGTAGGTCAGAGGTGGAAACCCCTGGGTTCAATACCCAGTATCATGCACACTAAAAAAAAAAGTTATCATTTAGGAAACTTAATATATATTCTTAACCTGGCATAAATTCCAAATAACAGAAGAACATGCTTTGGATTGAGAGTGTGGTGTGCTCTTAAGGTGAGCCTCCACCTTTCCGTGCCAATAAAAAGAGTGAGAAGAAAATGCTAGGCTGATATTTGCCTTTAACAAAGAAGGCAGCACGAGATTGTCCAGATGTCAAATTAAACATACAATGAGGTTGGCACCCTGTAAGATTAAATCCCTTAAAAGGTACATAGGATGCAACTTCCTGCAAGAGCCCACTCTCCCTGGGGTGAGAATGAAGGGTTTGGCTCTTTACCCAAACTAGAACATGAAAATATCTCACAAAAGAGACCAGGGAGGACAAAACAGTAGGTCTTCGAAATGCATAAACCTACCTCAAAATTCTCTCCCTGTTGGAAGACTCAGAATATTTCAGACACTGCCAACTACATGCTGGGGGGTAAAGTTAAAATGTGCAGTAGGCCAGGAGGCAAGGTAGGACATTAAGGTACAGCTGCCTATTCCTATTAGTGGCATAGCTGCGGGGCAAGAATATTATGGTTCACTTGGGCCTGGTTTGGCTGAAAAGACACAAGTTTCAAATAAGGTGAGACAGGAGAATAAATAAGTAAAACTATGAAATATTCACATAATGGAACATTATACAGCAGTCAAGCCAAATAAAGCAAGGTACAGGACAATGTATAATGTACATCACTTTTTGTATAAGAAAGGAAGGAAAATAATAATATATCTATTTTTCTTGTATGCATTAAAAAACACTGGAGAGATGTAAAAGAAAGTAGTAAAAGCAGCTACCCTGAGGGAGATGGGAACAGAGATAAGGTATGTAAAGAGGAATTGGAAAAAACTTTGCTTTATAACTTTTTGTGTTGTTTGGATTTTTTAACCATATGAACAGACTACACACACACACACACACACACACACACACACACATACACATTCTGCTAAAAATAAGGAGCTAAAAGAAGGCTATACTAACTCTCATTGCTAATGGTAATATAAAGGAGAACATTTGAAGAGGGCCAATGGTGATATAAATCAAGGCCCTTAAGAATGGCCAGCCCCCAGGCACAGTGATTTCACTTTTGAAGGAATTTATCTAAGGAAATAGTGAGAGATTGTACACACACACACACACACACACACACACACACAGGCACACAATCACACGGTCATAGAATATCAGTGAAAGAAATTATGAAACATCTAAACAATTGAGCAAATATGCAGCTGTTAAAAATTATGCTGTAATACTGCTTATAAACCGAAAGCCGGGAACTTAGTTCTCTTTCCCGTCTTGCAAGATGACAGATGAAAAAGCTGAGCAGCTGGGCACCAAGGAGAAGAATCCCAGAATCAGGAAGGCTGATGTCACTGCACGGTTAAAAGGGTCACCACTGCTAGGCTTGGTGGCCAATGCCTGTAATCCCAGTATGAAAGGCTGAGGCAGGAGGATCGCAAGTTTGAGGTCAATTTCAGCAACTGAGTGAGATCCTGTTTCAAAATGAAAAATAAAAAGGGTGTGTAGCTCAGAAGTAGAATGACCCTGGGTTCAATCCCCAGTGCCAAAATAATATTTTTTTCAAAGGGTAACCCTAAGACTAAGGAGCCCAAAAAAGGGAAGCCACACTGCAGCGGGAACCCTGTCCTGGCAAGAGGAATGGGCAGATACTTCTGATCTGCTATCTATTCCAGAAAGACCATGTTCAAGAGGAAGTACTCTGCCATTATGTGCAAGGTTGAGATGAAAAAGAAGGAGAAGTGTCTTGCTACTGTCACAAAATCAGTCAGTGGTGACAAGAACAGTGGTACCTGGGTGGTTACGCTTCGCAAAATGCCTAGATGCTATCCTATCAAAGGGTGCCGCGAAAGCTATGAGCTATGGCAAAAAAAAACACTCGGTCAGCACATGAGGAAACTTGGGCTAGCATCCCTCCCAGGACCATCCTGATCATCCTCACTGGGTAGACAAAGGCAGGAGAATGGTTTTCCTGAATCAGCTGAGCAGGGGCTTGCTTCTTGGGACTGGACCTCCTTCCCTCAATCGAGCCCCTCTATGTAGAATACACTGGAAATGTGCCAAGACCACCACTACAACAGTCGATATCAGCAATGTGAAAATCCCAAAGCAGCTCCCTGATGCCTACTTAAAGAAGGAGAAGCTGCGGAAGCTTCTCCTCACCCGGGAGGTGAGATCTTCCACACAGAGAAAGAGAACTACAAGATTTCAGAGCAGCGCAAGATTGATCAGAAAACTTTCAGAGCAGCGCAAGATTGATCAGAAAGCTACAGACTGGCCACTGTTACCAAAAGTCAAAGCTACTCCTCAGCTCCCAGGCTACATGCGATCTATCTTTTGCTCTAACAAATGGAATGTATCCTAACAAATTGGTGTTCTGAATTTCTTTCCAAGAACCTAACTAAATAACTGGAACATTTGGAAAAATTATACAATAAAATATATACTGTAGAAGAACACTCAGAGATACAGAAATGTATTCAGATTCTGTTTTTAAATTCTTCACTAATTTTTCAGTAAATCTTTTAAAGCATCTCTCAGGTTTTAGGCACTGATCTGGATGCTGATTCAAAAAGCCAGCAACAGCCAGGGCGTGGTGACACACTCCAGTAATCCCAGTACGTGGGAGGCTGAGCCAGGAGAATCACAAGTTTGAGGCCAGCACATGGTAACTTAGCGAGACCTTGTTTCAAAATAAAAAATAAAATAGGGTTGAGGTGTGGCTCAGTTGTAGAACACCCCTGGGTTCAATCCTCAGTACCACAAAAAAAGGGGAGGCAGCTACAGGTTAGGATATATAGCTCAGTTGTAGAGCACCTGCCTAGCATGTGCAAGGAGGCCCTGGGTTCCATCCTCAGCACTGAAAAAAAAAGTTAAAATGCCAGTTACAATGCAGAATGTAAATGGATAATCCCACTTTTCTGTGCATTTATAACTAGACTAGAAGGATAGGCATCAAAATGAAAGCAATGATTACCTGTAAATGGCAAGATTACAGGTGAAATATATTTTCTATAATGAACATATATTACTTCTGCAATAAGAGAAACAGGCACAACTTTTTTTAGATCAAGCTAACAACTCCCAGGATCAAGAAAGTGTCTCGCTCAACTCTCTCTTCTCTCACCTAACTTGACTCCCTGAATACCAACATAGTGCCTGCTTCAGACAAGCCAGCCTAGGGCCCTTAGGGAAAAGCCAAGAACACTACAGATATACTCTTCGTATCTTTGACCTGCTACACAGCCACCCATTTCTACATTTCTTGTTATGCAGGAGAAATAAACGTCTATTTGTGTAAGCCATCGAAATCAGGTCTTCTGTTACTTGCAGCTGAAGGCATTCTGGCATACTTAATAATGCATGCGTGTACCATGGTAACATATTAAATAATGGAGTTTACTAACATACTAAATAATATATGGTAACATACCAACATACTAAATAATACATGACAGGTCAAGGCTGGCACAGGCAATTCAACTCATTTATTTTTGATCAACCAGCAGAACCTGAAGACTGCGGTGGTTAATTGTCCCACCAGTCTCTAGTCTCTTCTCTGAAGCTCCTAGGTAGCAGAGCCCAGTAGAAGCCATTAGTTAGGATTCTTGGTCTACAGGAGAACCTTGCCTGAAGCAGAAAAAAAACAGGCATATACTCCTACAGCTTACAATGTGGCCCAGATCTTCCCTTCTCAGAACACATCCTAAGAAAAGAATCGTGAATGTGATTATGCACATATGCAAATACTCTCCATTAATATATATCGGGGAACAGAGAGGAAACCTAAATGTTAAACAATTGGGATAGGTTGAAAGATGTTCTAAGAGTAGAGTACTATGGAAATATTAATGACACGTGAAAATGCACATGATACATTCACGAGTGAAAATAGGTAACAAAACTATATGTAAAGCTGATCCCACTTTAGAAAACAAATTGAACAAATAGATGCCTGCAATTTCAAAAAGGCTGCAAAAAGTACATCATGAAATACTGACAGTGCTGTCATTAAAGGTGGAATGGTGATGTTGTTTTATTTGGGGGTGTCTCTGTCAACATTCTCACTGCTATTATCCAAGACAAGTGACCACACAACTTAGAGGAAGGAAGACTTATTTGCTCACAGTGTTTTGGAGATCTCGGAGTTTAATCTATGTCAGGCTGGGTCTGCAGAGCTCAGGGCATGGCAGCAGGAAGCAGAGAGAGGTAGAAAGCAAAGGCTCTGCTCTCACATTGCAGATGCCCAGAAACCAAGAGAGCAGCAAGCAAGACAAAAGTACAGCCCCTAAGGCCACATGCCCAGGGACCCACCTACTCCAGCCACACCCTACCGGCCTAGGTTACCACCCAGTAAACCCATCACAATGGGTTACACACCGATGAGACTGCAACCCTCATGACTTGATTATATCAACCCTGATCATTAATACATGCGCTCCTCAGGGGACATTCTACACCTAATCATAACAGGGGGTATTTCTATATTTTTAAAACATGAAATAAATTTATTTTTATATGCAGTTAGTAATAGTTTTTTTTTAATACCACCTTCTCATAGAATACTCTAGGTCCTCTGATTAAGATATTGGGCTTAAGCCGGGTGTGGTGGCGCACGCTTGTAATCCCAGTACTTTGGGATGCGGAGACCGGAGGATCCGGGTTCGCGGCCAACCTTAGCGTGCATGCGCGCACGTGCGCGATCTATATCTCTCTCTCTCTCTCTCCTCTCTCCTCTCTCCTCTCTCTCTCTCTCTCTCTCTCTCTCTCTCTCTCT
>PVJS01049005.1:0-14826 GCA_004027185.1 Glis glis
CAGGCTCTCTCTCTCTCTCTCTCTCTCTCTCTCTCTCTCTACTTAGTGAGGACCTCCACAACTTCGTGAGACCCCGTTTCAAAATAAAGTATAAAAAATAGGGCCAGGGGTGTAGCGCGGAGGTAGAACGCCCCTGGGTTCAATCCCTGGTACCGCAAAAAAAAAAAAAAAAGAAAGTACACAGATAATATATTCACTGAAGTATAGATGCTTCTATATAAATAGACTCTATATATGGCCCTATACCCTATACATCATGATAATAGTAGTTATCTTCCATTGTGATTTTTCCTCTTCCAGGATTTCTTGCTGTTTCAGTGTCCCATAAATTCTCCTGGGATTTGCTGACAGTCAATAAATTATGTGCAAATTCTGAGTGGAAGATTGTTTATTCATTGGAGATAATTTTCTCTCTCATAACCAAGTAGCTCATGGCTAGAATGCAAGGGAGGCTTCTTTCCTTACTGTTTTTTCTATTCTATTGTGATTTTTACTTCTAGTAAGCCTTTATCTTTTGAGGTACATGCCGTCCAAGCCACCCTTTCCACAATTATTTTTCTTATCTACCTTAATATTGTTTGTATTATAAAATTTAGATCCCACTTCCACATTCAGTGAAGTTTTTATCAATTATTTCATACCCTTTCTTTCACTACAATTCTTAACTAGTTTTGAAATCTGTGTGAATTATGTATCTTCTTAGTTGCCTGTATTCATTTACCTAAATTACGACCTCCGCTCCTGGTGAGCAGCATTCTTCTACTGCCCTACACTGAATTATCATCATGTATAGATGCTTAATTGACTCCCAGAACTCTCAAAATGGAAAAACATTTAATTTTATGCCATCATTATAACAATTCTTTCAGAAACTTTCTTATCATTTTACCTCTCCAGAACACCCATTAGCAATAAATCTCTTCTTTCACTAGTGAAGACCTCTGGTTCTTTGATCTAGTCTTTCAGAAGACCCTTTGGGATTCAAGTAAAGCCAACTCAAACTAGCTCAGGCATAAAAGGAAAATTTAATATCAGATGCAGGTACAGCTCGCGGAATCAAGTGAATGGCAGGAATACAGCCAGACTTCAAAAGGTGTGGGAATCAGAAACGGCAAAGGCATCAGGCCCAAGCAGCATTTCCCCCTGTGTTCACCTCTATTCTCTCTGTATGTTTCTTTTCTCACTGGAAATGTTCTCTATCCTTTGCCAGGCAATGGTAGCAGAATTCTACCACAAAGCTCCTACATTTGTATTACCACATTGTTAGCCAAACCCAGAATGTACGGCTTTTTCTGAATTTTAACTCACAGAAGAAAAATACTTATTCCTCTAATTTATTCTTGACCTGGCGATGAAGCATAGGCCAGTAAAAGCCACCACGTGTTGACCCCTGGTTCAATTACCTATGACTGGGAGATTATAGTCAGATAAAAGTGACTACCAAGCACCAAAGAAAGGGGTTTTTGTTAAGTAAGGTAGGCACAATATAAAGGTACACACCCCTTCTATTTTACCAGTCTAGTATCATCCACATATATTTACAGGTTGATCTGCTTACACTGTATATCTTACACTGCTTCATCTCTTCAATGCCACTCTAAGTTGTTTAATTATATTCTCATCCTCTTTTCCTTAATAATGTCTAGCCCTGGGTCATTCAAGTTTCTCATCTTCTTCTATTTACTATCTACCAAACACTATAAAAGAGAATGTAATCATATAAGTCTGCATTATTTAAAGGTATGTTTTTAATGATAGCTGATACTGAATATATTCCAACACTTCTTTTGTTTATAATTTCATTCTTTGGCTATTTCAAATTTACACCAACTTCTTAAACTTTTCTAGCTGACTTTTATCATTCATCACACCCTTCCTGTTTATACACATGTAGCTAAATTTTCAATATCTAGCATTTTCTCCAAATTTTCAGAAGAATTAAAGTCCATTAGACAGAAACTCTCCAGTTTCCTCAATTTCCAAACTCATCTATGACCCTAGATTTTAACAACCTCTTGTAAGCTAATGACCCTTAAATCCATATTCTAGCTTTCTTCATTCTCCTGAATTTAAGAATAATTCTTCCTCCTGAATCCTCCTATTCCAATCTACTTTGGGACTCTAAATTATCAATTACTATACCTGCTTCTTGTATCAGATTTTATATTATAGCTGGTATGTTTTTCCCCTAAAAATGTTTGCAAACATTGTCAATTATGTCCCATCTTCCCCCAGAGCTCTCCCTTACTTTGCCTCCATCCTATGTGGCCTCCTTCTGTTCTCTGATTTACCAGCAGCTTCTTCAAAAAGCCCATTTCCACGTATACTTCTTCACCACCCACATTGCAACTTGGCTCCTAATAGTAAACCCCAGTGAAATTTCAAGAGTAAAGGCCAGTAGTGAGCTCCTATTTTCCCACCACCATCCTCTGGTTGTATCCTTGTTTGTTTATTTCATCATTCTGCTCCTCCTCCTCTAACTCTTAAATATTAATTTCACCCAAGAGGAGTAAGACACCATTGGCTGTTAAACAGTTATTTCCTATCCCCTTTCCCTCATTGGCAAATCCTACTGCCTCTTACAAAGGCTGAAAATGAACATTTTTCACTCTTCCAAACTCTCTTTAACATTTTGGTAGTTGTATGATCAGTTTTCTCTGCTGAGGTAAGGACAAATATCCTAGGAGTCTTTTAAGAAAGACTTACCTCAATTAAAAGGAGGTGAAAGAGTAAAACTCAGCACTTCTCTTATTTCTTGCTATATAGGAATGGATTATATAAGATACAGCTTTAGAAGCTATTTAAGACAATAAGATCATAAAAGGTAAAAGTTGGAAAGATCCTTTGTCCTTGATGAAGTGAGAGTGACTAAATCAACATACAGAGTTTTGACATTCTGACTTCTTGTTCTTCGGTTAAACATATTCTTTTGCTTAAGCTACTTTTAGTTTTTTTTATTATTATCATTCCTCTTCTCTATTCACCCATTTTACCTTTATATCTATTTAATCCTATGGCTCCAACTATAATATATTACATGTCATACAGAAAGCACATGATAGCCTGGTTTGCAGTAGGTGATTAATCAATATTTATGGAAATTAAGTAAGTTATTTTGGTTGCATCTGTCTCTGAAGATATCCTTCTATTTTTCTTCAAACATTGCAAGTTCAAACTTTTTAGCGTGACAGAAAGGCTGTTTCTGGAGCTGACCCTGTATTCATTCAAATGCTGTGTCTTTGCCTAGGCTGGTCTTCTGCTCCTTCCCTTACAGCTTTCTGAAGTCTTGTTACAAGTCAAGTGCCATCTACTCTGAAACCTTTACTTTCTGCTGGGAGCATTTAAGCACTCCCTCCTCTACGTCTGTGGCATCTGTTCATACCTTTATTATAGCATTCATCAACTTATATGGCAATGATTTGTTTACCTGTCTCTCCTTACACTGTGAGCACCATGAGAAAAAGAACTGTAAGCCGGGCGTGGTGGCGCACGCTTGTAATCCCAGTACTTTGGGAGGTGGAGACCGGAGGATCCGGGTTCGCGGCCAGCCTCAGCGCGCATGCGCGTGCGATCTCTCTCTCTCTCTCTCTCTCTCTCTCTCTCTCCTCTCTCCTCTCTCTCTCTCTCTCTCTCTCTCTCTCCCTAGCGGGGCCCTCCGCAACTTCGTGAGACCCGGTTTCAAAAATAAAGCATAGAAAAAATAGGGCCGGGGGCGTGGCGCGGAGGTAGAACGCCCCTGCGTTCAATCCCCGGTACCGCAAAAAAAAAAAAAAAAAAAAGAACTGTTCTTATCTGAGGAAGCCCAGATACCAGCCCACTGTCTGGCACAGAGTAGAAACCCAATTAATTATTCTGGTATGAGTAATGACTCTTGCTCATTAGTTCCTCAGGAGCAAAAGTCAGATAATAGCCTGATTTTTATTTCCTTTGTAAATTCTAAAGAGGGTGACAGTCCTTAAAAGCAGATGTTGTGAGATTAGATAACTACGACAAGAAAACTAGCTGAAATTTTGCCACATACATATTAGTAAACACTAAACTTTGCCCATGTTTCAATATGTTATCTTAATTAATTATAACAGCCGTATTTTTACAACACCAGTAAGGGATATTACATATATTTTACTATCTCACTGCAAATATAGAAACAAGGCAAACATGCATCAAAGGATAATTTCAATTCTATCAGTAACTTTCTAGGTTAATATAGTTTTTCCTCTAGAAATCCATCAAATGGAATCCCTGATTTTCTCTGACCAAACCAGAGAGCACCCCCTTCCTTGTGACATTATCTTGCTCCTGGTCCCTGGAGAAGGAAGTGGTCGTCATTTCTTCCTGCCTTTGATAAGGATAAGGGACACCCATCATATGTGAGCCCCTACTTTTTCCTTCAGAAGCCTCCTCTGATTCAGATAGCAGGATAGAAGGAAGGCTGCTCACTTAGCTTTAGTACCATGTTTTGTGGGTAAAGTGAGGATTTGAGCCAAGCCTTAAGGTTCAAATGACAGGTGCCTCTCATGATTATTCACTGTGATTGCTAGATTAAGAATTTTCTTGTACTTCTATCACCTAAATCCTGTTTTTTGTTTTTGTTTTGTGGTACTGGGGGTTGCATCCAGGGCCATTCTACCTCCAAGCCACACCACCGGGCCTATTTAATTTTTTAAATTTTGAAACAGGGTCTCACTAGTGTGAGAAATAATTAGATCTTTTCTATCAAAGGAATAGCTTGACTTGGGCTCCATGCTGCAAAACTGCCATTGTGTAACTTTATGTGTATTTGTATTTTTGTAAAGATAGCATTTCCTGGAAATTGTGAGTGCCAACCCCTCCCCCGGCATCCCCTTCAGCCAATGGCGTAAAGATTCGGAGGCTATGTTTCCACCAATAGGAGCACAGCACAGAAGCCCCCCCCCCCACCGAAAATAAAATGCCCAACAAGTTTCCTCCATGTTGTTCCTTGCACACCTGACTTTACTGGTGGCAGGATCCCTTTTTGCAAAAAGTAAAATTCGCCTTGGTGAGCTGCTTTCAAATAAGTGTCTTTTTTTTAACGATGCCATAAAAATTTACTTCTAACACTAGGTTGCTGAGAGTCTTGCTAAATTGCTGAGGCTGGTCTTGAACCTGCAATCCTGTCTCAGCTTCCCAAGTACTGGGATTATAGGCATGCACCCCCACACCCAGCTTAAATCCTGTTTTTGAGGAAAGTTTTTGTACTTTCTCAAAGAAGTGAGATCATTTCTCATAAAGACAATTAGTCATCTTTCTCAACTTTGTTTTCTAAAGTCTAAATGATACTGACTCCCATAAAATTGTCACTCCTTGGCATCACTCATTTGAGAAATGTGAGGTGCTTTCCAAGTTGCAGATAAACTATACCTGCACTAATTACATTTCCAGAAAAAAAAAAACAGCAGTCGGAGCACTATTGTCCCTTATTTTCCAAGTAGAATGGAAAGGAATTAAATATCTGGCAATGACTTCACTACAGTGCATAGATCTAAAACCAGGCACTGCAACTATCATCTCAAGACAGTTTAGACACGCACACACAAAAGAAAAAGAAAAACAAAATAAATAAAAATATACACTCTAGACAAGAATAAATAACATACTTCCATGAACACAATTTGCAGAATGTTGCAACAAAGCCTAAAATATACATAGTCAATAAATGCTAGTTGAATGAGTGAATAAATGAATGTATTATGCTGGTTTTATCTCTTAGTAAAATCTTGGTTATATCTATAAAGTTAATGGTCTCATCTCAAACCTGCTCAATCTTAAGGAATGTTCAATTTTAACATCAAGAAAACATGCATCCAGGAGAGTATTGTGTAACAAGCTGAATCTCAGATTAAATACCTGACAGTAAGATGGGTCTGTTTTTCAATAATGATATTAGTCTTAGAATAGTCCAGAGCATATTTCATACTCCATATGCAAAACTCGCAGCAATTTGGGCCTGAGAGAAACTACATAATGAAAATTTCTCCCTACCGCCCAACTACTGGCTTCCAATTTGGGAGAAATATCAAGGTACAGCCATTTTCTTTCTTTTTTTTTTTTTTTTGCATCTACATGCAGACATAGAGGCACCTCACAGAGCAAGCAAGGAGAAAAAAAAAAAGAAACTTTAAAACAATAAATGTGAAAAGACAGGATGTCTATTTTTCTTCCTTTAAAGGAATCCAATTTATTTAGAGGAAAAATGAATATAGAGTACTCAGGATGACAAGTACTTGGTGGCACATGGGAGCATTTCTTTGTTCATTGTAATGATCTTGCTAACAAATAAAGATACTTAGCAGAGTAAGACAAAATTAATGTGAACTCTATAATGTAATGAAGACTATTTTTATTGCTATTATAACAAACAATATTTGCATATTTATTATTATAAAATAAAATAGAGTCAGGCATGGTGGCACACTCCTATAATCCCAGTATTCGGGAGGCTGAGAAAGGAGGATTGCAGGTTGAAGGCCAGCCGTAGCAATTTAGCGAGACTGTTTCAAAATGAAAAACAAAGAGGGCTGGGGGTGTAGCTCAGAGGTAGAATGCCCCTGGATTCGATCTCCAGTGCCAAAAAAAATTTTTTAATTAAAAAATGTAGCCTTATATCAGAAATCTGCCCATAGTATATAAAAACCTAGTCAATTTAATAAATTCTTTTTTCCTAGATTCTCATCATAGCAACTTGACAACATGCCTGTCATGTTTTTAATCATGATTCCTTGCTCTGGGAAAGTGAGGTAAAAGGAATTTAGCAAATCATGTGAAGGTTGCTTTTAGCTGCAGGGATTAAGGTGACAGACCATCCTAAACCACCATCAATAGGTGAAGGTCTTGAAGAAACCCTACAAAACCTACAACAAAAATAATACTGAATAAAATGCAGTATATGTCATAATTAGCATATAGAATCTAAACATGACTAATTATATGAAAAATCATAGTTGTATTTCAATAAGAACTTTTGTGTGTGTGTGTGTTTATCTGTTCATTTTATGGTACTTAGGATTGAACCCAGGGGCATTTTACCTCCGAGGTACACCCCCAGCCCTATTTTATTTTTATTTTGAAACAGGGTCTCACTAGGTTGACGAGTATCTTACTACTTACTAAGGCTGTCCTCAAACCTGTGATCCTCCTGTCTCAGCCTCCCAAGTACTAGAAATATATGCATATGCCACCACACCTGGCTGATAAGAACTTTAATAACCAAGATTAAAAAACTTCACTCCTTAATCAAAATTAGTCATTCATTCATTGACCTATCAATTCCATCAAGCATTTCAACATGATACAATTTCAACTTGCTGGTACAAATTTGCTTAGTCCTACAATGGTTACATAACTTTTGTTACTCATACACTATATATTCAGATAAAATAAATGCATTATCCTCTGTTTCTGCCAATATATAACCATGGCTGAATCATCCAAAATTTACATGACAATAGAACATCAATATTCTTCATCTGCCTATTTATCCACATAGGTTAAGGCCTAGCCTATGGATCATATTCCTTTCTAGAAATTTAAACATTGGAATTATCTTACTAAGAATGTTACAGTATTCATTGGCTGTGTCTTACCATGAGGACAAATGTTATTCTGAAATGTAACAGTAACCATAAACTTACTATCACCGTTCCCTGTATCAGCACTCACCTAGCAGAATGAATCTGAGGGGGATTTTGAATGGACCCTCATATGATTTTGAACACTCTATTTTATCTTACTATTCATTATTTCAGTCCTGGTTCTTACTTTCTATTCTTCCATGAAACAAGATCTAATACCCCATCACTAATCTCATATAATCCAGACAAAATCTCATTTCATCCTTACTATACAATTTTCATGAGCATACAGTCTTTCAAACAAGCATACATTCAATTCCTTTGCCTTCCAATTTGGATCATTTCATAGCACTCTAAGAGCTACCTGTGTAAGGTTTCTTTTGTCTAGAAATGGTTACCGCTAATGTCATGAATAGGCCAATTGTCTCCTGTAGCATAAAAAAGAAAAAGAAAACTCTAAAAAAAGAATGGCCTCCAGTAAGTACAATGCTTTCCTTTTTACTTTTTATTTATCCATTATCTGAGTAAAACTTGTTTGAAGGGAAACCTGAGCTTTCAATTAGTCTAGATGAGTTGTGTTTTTCCAATAAAATTGCTTCTGATCAGGGAAAAATATGACCCTTAAAGGTTTTTTTTTACGGTACCAGGGATGGAACCCAGGGGCGTTCTACCTCTGAGCTACACCCCCCGCCCTATTTTTTATACTTTATTTTGAAACCGGGTCTCACAAAGTTGCAAAGGGCCTGACTAAATAGCTGAGGCTGGCCGCGAACCTGGATCCTCCGGTCTCTGCCTCCCAAGTACTGGGATTACAAGCGTGCGCCACCACGCCCGGCTCCTTAAAGTTTTATTATGATATCCCTAGAAAAAGAAAAGAATTCTTTACTCTGAAGCAAAACTTATATCAACTTACTTCAAGACTCAGGGTTCCCTGAATAGCAGCACTAACTATAAATGACCACTCTGGTTGGGTAACTGGTAATCTTTTACTTTAATGTATTAATATAGATGTATGAATCATAGGACCCACTGATTATTAAAGAGCATTGACTAAAAGTCATCAGTATTAATGGCACATATTAACAACTACACAGAAGAGAAGATTCTAGGAAAATGGAGGGGTAGCAGTGTAGGTTTTTAATCTTTCCAAGTCTCTACATAGAAACAGAGCAGGTAGATTTAAAAAAATAATAAACCAGGATCAGCATTAAACAAAACTAGATGAACAGTTATTCCCAAGAACTCCAAAATACATGAAATTGAGACAAACCACCAATAGCCTTTTAGCAGTATATCTGTGTATCTGCAGAAGTAAGGGAAAGAAAGCCATAAAGCAGTGTCTCAAGGGCCAGAGGGCAGAAGAAAGCTAAAACCATCAATAATGTTCACTGGAAAGCAGGGACCAATGTGGGCAAAGCAGCCGAACCTGTGTGGAGTCTGTGAGTGCAACCTTTCTCCCGACCAAGGACTGAACAACCTGGAGAAATGTACACCTGTTAACCCTCAAAACTGACCCCCCAGCTCCATTCAAGGATGGGAACACACATTAGAGAAAATTGATGGATGGGGATAAGAATTGAGAGAGATAGAGACAACAAATATAAAGGATGAAAATAGAAGTCCAGACTGAATCCCAGAAAACACATAACCTCATGTTAAACATGTAATAAAAACAACAGAAGAAGAAACTCTGTCAGTTACATAAGTGGTCCTAAACCCCACTAGGAAAATCCATTTCCTATAAACATGAGCAACATACAAGTATCAAAGGCCTATTACATAGGGAGTTATAAGAAAAATGAGGGGAAAAAGTACAATAATGTGCATGCAGACAATAAAAGAGTGCCAAAAATATGCTCACAGAACAATAAAATTTTAACCTACATTTGAAAATCAGCTAAGAAACATTAACAAAGGGGTATAAAGTCTGAAAGAACAACATAAATTAGAATTAGAAAAGCTTATAACTGATATGCCTTAACGGCAGAAATTATCACAAATAAAAAAGAAAAAGCATTCTAAAAATGAAAACTAAACCAGAAATATCACAAAAAGAATAAACATAACAGATGATGATCTAGTAAAATAAACTATAAAAACATAAAGACTTTAAAAAGAAAAAAGGAATGAAGAAAAAGAAAACTAAGGATTCAAGGGAAAATGAAAAATACTGAATACAGGCAAAAAGTTTGAACAGATGGATAATTGCAGATGAAAATATAAGTAAGGAAACAGAACAAATACTAAATCCAGTAATTCTAGACAATTTTCCAGAAATAAAAAATTTAAGATACATAGTGAAAGTGCACGTAACATCACTGAGAGTATTGACCTAGAATAACAAACTCCAGGACATATCCCAGCAAAATTACATGACTTAACAAAAGAAAATGAGAAAGAAGGCAAATTTCTTTGGGAACTGTTTCAGTTTCTATGACTAAAATGCCAGACTTAGAGGAGGAAAGGTTGATTGGGGCTCACAGTTTCAGAGGTTTCAGTCCATAGCGTTGGTTCCGCTGGGCTTGGCTCAGGGCAGGGGAGGCATAGCGGTCACATCATGAAGGCCAAAAGTAAAGAGAAAGAGAGAAAGAGAGAGGAGAGAGAGAGAGAGAGAGAGAGAGAGAGAGAGAGAGGAAGAAGGAGATCCACAAACACACATAGTCCCTAAGACCATGCCTGTAATGACCTGCTATGTCCAGTCATGGCTCACTTCTGAACCTTCCTGCATTGGGACATGTTTTCAACAGATGAGCTTTTGAGGGGATTTTAAACTATAACAGACACCTAGAAAGTAAAGGGCTCATGATTTACAAAGGAAAGAAAATTAGATTATCATCAGATTTATCAACAGCTTTATGCCAGAAATAAAATTGAAGTAACATATTAAGAAATTGAAGAAAATGAAGTATGCCAAGACTTTTTTTAATCCAACAAATAGATTTTCCAGTTCAAAGGACATAAACTCTTTTATCAACATACAAGGATTCCAGGAATATTTTTCCCAGGAGCCCTTCTTATGAAATCTAGGAGAGAACAACCTTCAGACAAACAAAATGAAGAGACATTGACATAAGGGCAGAAGATGCGTAAGTATATGGTTACATGTAGCTCTAAGACTGGAGAGCCAAGAGGAAGGGACTATGGTAGAAAGCGGTTGTTTTCTCAGAAAAAGCAAGCGTAGAACAACCATAAAAATGGAAAGAATGGGGAGCACAAAAAGCAATACTAATGGTTTCTATAATCATATTGGTGGCAGTATTAATATTGCTACTCTAAG
This sequence comes from Glis glis, assembly GCA_004027185.1. NCBI lineage: Eukaryota > Metazoa > Chordata > Mammalia > Rodentia > Gliridae > Glis > Glis glis. The sequence goes on from PVJS01049005.1 coordinate 10,870, forward strand.
ATACTCGGATGTGCAGTATTAGAACAAATAAGCAATGATGAGAGTTTCCATTATTCTCTATATCCTTGAGAAATAGTATTGTCCATGAGAAATAAAGGAGATACATATGTAATAAAGAAGAGGTTAAGGAAAAAGCCTTATAGTTTTGCTTTGCATAGAATATGTCAATCTGAACTTGGATTCAATGATCATCAGTGCAAAGATAAAATATATTCAAGGATTAAAAATGGAAAGAGGATTATTATTTTAAAACAGAGAGCCTAGGAAGAAGACTTAGAAGAGACTGAAATAAGTGAGGGCATAGCCATGTCATATCTGGGACACAGAGACTCTCAGGTAAAACCATCTTGAATCACTATGCTGGGCACAGCTGTCTTTGTCATTTCTTTTTCCTTTTGTGTCCTGGAAAGGGTTTCACATTTTTAGAAGTTGAACTAAATTAGTAAATCAAGATCCCAAATACAAAAATGTAAAAGTTTAGAATTTTCATGGAATATCTCAAATAGAAAAGATTCATTATTATAATGTGATTTACCAGATGCATGTAATAATCCATTCAGAGAATTATGAAAATTTTATTTTATCTGCAAGGAAAGTTCCACCAAGGATCCCAGGCTTTGTCACTTCCGTTGGTGGACAGTGGATATTAAGGAGGATAATATGAAATAAAATGTAACAGTAGACTTGGGAACCAGAGTACCAACTGTGCTACCTCTTATTTGGTGGGCTCAGGTAGAATGGCTAGCCTTGCTATATCTCTATTTCCTCAGCTATGCACTACCAAACATAAGAACATTTATCTCATACAGTTCTTATAAGGATTAAACAAAATACCTCATGTAAAATCTTAGAATGATACTTAGCTTATGTGTTACCTCAATAAATGCTCATTTGTTGTTATTATTGTTGTTGTTGTTGTTGATGATGAACAACATGTGATGATGAACAACTAATGTGATGTGAGTCAGAAGATGCAAGATCATGTCTTAGCTCTAAAAGATATCAGCCATATTCCACAGTCAAGTTCCTAAACCTTACTGAAATCCTTCCTTTGCTTATAAAATAGGGGTAACAACCATACCCTAAATGAAGATTAGTAAAGGTCAGTTGAATCTGGATATTTATGTATCTACATATTATCTTAAATATTTCCAAAACAAGTATTAAATGCACACAAACATGTACACATACACAATACCTGTCTTAAAAATAAATAGTAAAGTATCGTGCCTCCTCAGTTCCTGAAAAATATCAGATGGTCCTTGCCTGCCAAAAATTAAATTTCCAAGGATGCTTGACTTGGCAGCACATATTGGAATGAAAATTGGAACAACTTGGTGAAGATTAGCATGGCCCTGTTCAAGGATGACATGCAAATACATCATGCATTCCCTGTTTTTGAAACTCATTGAACTGTACATTCGCAATGAGGGAATTTCATATTGTAAAAATTATTTGTCAACATACCTCTTAAATTTTTTCCAGGTTACTAGAACCTGAGAGAAACTTTCCTTTTTACTGATTTTTGAGACTGATGACTTTCCCCTAGGCCTATTACCTATGACAAAAAATCCTCACAATTTTTCAAGGGTGCTATGAATGTAATCATAAGCATGTTTTCTTCTTTAAGAATCCACTTTGGGTACAATAAGCAGTGAAGATGTGTGCCTAATTAATGTGCAGTCCTTCATCATACATACAAGAGCACCAGAGATGCACTCTTCAGTGTACCTGAGCGATCGTGGACAAAGGAGGATGGAAATCTTCCTTTCTTGTTGCCTTCCTGACGCCAGGTTGCACCTAACACCTTTATTAGTGTAAAGAAGTTAAAATAATAATTTATACTTTAAGGTTCACCTAATTTAAATTATTTATTACATTTTAAAGCTTATTGCTATCCTTTTTTAATAATATGAGCAGCTGGGCTCATTTTCTTAAAGAAATAGATTAAGGAAAGAAGCCTGAGACCAATTTACTAAACTTTGTAAAGGCAGTTCATGTTTGTATGGAATTCCAGTTACATGGTTTAGTTAAATAACACCAGTGCACCACCAACATGGTTCAGATTTTAGCTACCAGGTTGTATTAACTGTGAGGAATTGTAAATAACAAAGTATGCTGATACCTCTGCAATCCACAAACCACTACGTAAATAACAAGAAAGCGTAAAGATCAGGGACAAATCACATCACTTCTTTCACAGTCGGTCAGTGTTGGGGTGCTGTGCATCTGTTAATCACATATAGACAATAATTACACATGCAATTGTGTCGTCTCCTTATCTCCCAGTGGTAGAAAGATCCTTCAGACAAAATAACTCAACTCTTAGTACACTACCACTGGTGGATAATACCCTAGGTGACTGACTGTCTTGGGCACTTGCATGAAAATATGAAAATGTGCTTTTTACCACCAAACACAATTTCCTTAACCCAGCTACTGAACCAAGGAGCTATTTCAACTTTTAAAGCCTCAGGTGGACTTGTAGGCAGGCTATTGACACTACAACTGAAGAACATGCCATTTCTTTAGCTGAGTTTGGGGGGAAATATGACATAAAACATGAAACCAAGAACATACAAACATCATGCAGGAAATAAAATTAATGCAATAGGGACGAAATTTCGTGGCACTGTGCAAATTACTGCATAATCTGAGTTGTACATAAATGGAGCTACAGATGAAATACCTGACCATGCAGTGTTGACAGTATTGATAACCGAGACTGGAGATATACAATCAGAAATACACTAAGGGGAGCTTATCAGCATAAGAAGTGACCCTGGCAAAAAATAAAACAAAAACTCCACATTGAAAGAATATTTTTAGCCAGGCGTGGTGGCGCATGCTTGTAATCCCAGTACTTGGGAGGCGGAGACCAGAGGATCCGGGTTCGCGGACAGCCTCAGCTACTTAGTGAGGCCCTCTGCAACTTAGTGAGACCCTGTTTTAAAATAAAGAATAAAAACTTGGGCTGGGGGGTGTAGCTCAGAGGTGGAATGCCCCTGGGTTCAATCCCCAGTACCGCAAAAAAAAAGAAAGAATAAGCCGGGCATGGTGGCGCACGCTTGTAATCCCAGTACTTTGGGAGGCAGAGAACGGAGGATCCGGGTTCGCGGCCAGCCTCAGCTCTCTCTCTCTCTCTCTCTCTCTCTCTCTCTCTCTCTACCTAGTGAGGCCCTCCGCAACTTCGTGAGACCTGGTTTCAAAATAAAGTATAAAAAAAAATAGGGCCTGGGGTGTAGCGCGGAGGTAGAACGCCCCTGCGTTCAATCCCCGGTACCGCAAAAAAAAAAAAGAAAGAATATTTCTGATCTATTTCATGATAGTGAAAATGCAAAGGATACTAGAAATTGATCCAACCTTAGAAAAGAGTATGAAAATTTACCAAGTTATAGAAAAAATGCTTACTGTATATCAAAATGTATACAAAAATAGAAGGGAAGCACTGCTTAACTATTCTTGATAAGATTTTTCACAAAGAAATTAAAACACTTGTCAGCTGTGGTGGTACATGCCTGTAATCTCAATATTTGGGAAGCTGAGACAGGAGGATCACAGATTCAAGGACAGCCTCAGCAACTTAGTGAGACTCTCAGCAACTTACTGACACCCAGTTTCAAAACAAAAATTAAAAGGGGCTCATACTGTAGCTCTCGTAGGGTAGAATGCCCCTGGGTTCAATCCCCTTTCTCTTTCTAGTTTTTTGTTGTTGTTGTTGTTTTGTGTTTAGTTTGTGTGTGTGTGTGTGTGTTTAGTTTTGTGTGTGTGTGTGTGTTTAGTTTTTTTTATTTTATTTATATCCATTTACTGGTGCATTGTAATTATACATTTGATAGGTGTCAAGTTAGAAGAATCATACATGCACACATTGCCCATTTAGCCCTCCCTCAAATCCCACCCCATTCCCTCCCTTTAGTGCTTTGCACAGTGATTTGAGTTTTATAAGTTTGGATA
>PVJS01049006.1:0-14829 GCA_004027185.1 Glis glis
CAAAAAAAAAAAAAAAAAAAAAAAAAAAAAACCAAGAAGCTAGTAAACTTTTATGAGTGATGGAGTATATAAACATGCATAAGTTTTAGGGGAAGGAAAAGTTTTAAATGCTGAGTTTTAAGATGACAGAGCTGCAGGACTATTTCCACTATTACAAGTGTTACACAATTTAATCAACGAGAACATTTTACAATTATCATTAGCACATCATGCATGTTGCAAATAGAAATAAAAACTTTAAAAATATGGGGCATAGTATAATGGGCAAGACCACCATTACTTCCTAGCTAGGTGACCCAGAGACAGTTATCTGCTCTGAGCTTTATAAAATGGAGCTATTAATAGGACCTTCGTTGTAGTCTTGCTATGAGGATTTTATATTTGATATTTTGTGAAAGGCTTAAAATTCCTGGAAAAATAATAAGTGGCATACAGTGTTTGTTAACTATATAAAATAATTAAACAGCAAACAACTGGGGAGAGGAGATAAAGTTCAGCTCTTTGGGGAACCCAGGTATAAATGTTAATTTTCTGATTTTCTTTTGCTGATTTTCATTTTCTTTTTCTTTTTGTACTGGAAATTGAACCCAGGGGCATTCTACTTCTCAGCCACATTCCCAGGCTTTTTACTTTTTTATTTTATTTTTATTTTTATTTTATTTTGTAACACAGTCTCACTGAGTTGCTGAGGCTGGCCTCGATCCTGCGATCCTCCTGTACTGGGGTTACAGGTGTGTGCCACTGCGCCTGGCTTCATTGCTGATTTTTTATTCTTAACATGTTGAGCAAATTTACTAAAAAGTCTATGATCTGCCACCTGGAGAATCAAGGAAATCAGGTCAATGGAACCTTTGGAGAGAAGCCAGAACTAAGGAACAAAAGAAGCTAGAGTATTTCCTCAGCAGGCTTGGCAGGCTGTGGCTGTTGACAAGGGACTAGAGGCTGGGATGATAGGTTTACGTGTTTCAAGGTAACCTGGGATTAAATCGGCCTGTACCAATGAAAGGCCTCCTCTGGGACTGGTACACTGACGGAGCTTTGCAGTGAAACTGCTTTGATGATTCTCAACATGAGAGGAGGGTCCTGAAGCAGGGCTTGGGAGAAGTGGCAGTCATATTCGGTGACCCTGCAACAGGGATTGTGGCATTTCACATGGAGATCCAAGCCATCAGAGCCCAGGGCTCTTGCTTAACAACACAGAAAACTAGAGTTTGACAGCAGAGGAACAAAAACAGAAGGAAACCATAAGAGGCAATGATAAAATAGAGCAAACATTGACTTGTTATCTCCTATCCATAGCTGCACTGAGCTTGTAAGTCTACGGTCTGGAAAGAAAAGAAAAAGGAACTAACTTTTCTTGAGCTGCTGCTAACCATGCTGGGCATTCTGCTGTTACCTCTTCTGATCTTTACTATGTAGCTGTGGACTAGACATATTCCCACCGGTGTGTGGAAACTGAGGCTCAGACAAGTCATATAACCTCCCTTAAAAGTAGGTCAATTAGATTTGAGTCCAAAGCCCTTCCCACACACCACTCCACCCCTTCACAAGGAAGAGAGGACACTTGACCACTCGATCCCACACTCCAGAAACTCTAAACCAGATGGTCCACACACCTCTTGCCTACTCAGGCTTCCCCCCAGCTGCCCAGGGAAACTGGGTAGACATCACCATCTCTATGTCTCAGTTAAACTGTCTGAGAAGTCCCTGCACCATGTCATCCCCAAATGCACACATTGAAAGCCTAACTCCCAGCCAGGCGTGGTCGCACACACTTGTAATCCCAGTACTTAGGAGACTGAGACAGGAGAATCACAGGTTCATAGTCAGCCTCAGCTACTTAGTGAGGTTCTCCACAACTTAGTGAGACCCTGTTTCAAAATAAAAATAAAATAGGAAAGCTCCTGGGTTCGATCCCCAGTACCCCCCAAACATAATAACAATTTTGGTACTGGGGTTTAAACCCAGAGACGTTCTACCTCCAAGCTACACCTCCATCCGTATTTTTATTTTTTATTTTGAAACAGGATCTCACTAAGTTTCTGAGGCTGGCCTCGAACCTGTGATCCTTCTGTCTCAGCCTTCCGACTAGTGAGATTACAGGCGTGCACCACCATGCCCCACTGAGTCTATAGTGCTTAATTACATCGCCTGAGCAGACTAAGCCACACTCCTGACAAAGAATCCTGGGTTATGTGGCATCCAAGCATCTCTCAGCTCTCAAATTATGTAATATTCTGACACCATAGACATAGGAAGAATGAAAGTTCACATGGAAAGGATGAGGAAGCAGAGGGAGGTGGTCCAACTGGAAAAAAATTATAAAAGACTATTAAAGATCAACAGTAGCTGGGTGTGGTGGCGCATGCTTGTAATCCCAGGACTTGGGAGGCTGAGACAGGAGGATTGCAGGTTTGTAGCCAGCCTCAGCTACTTAGTGAGGCCCTCTGCAATTTAGTGAAACCCTGTTACAAAATAAAGAATAAAAAAAAATGGGCTGGGGGTGTAGCTCAGAGGTAGAATGCCCCTGGGTTTAATCCCCAGTGCCAAAAACAAAAAAGAAAGATCAATAGTGAATCAGAATTCTTTCAGTGCAATTCTGTGACTTGATTGTTTTTCAAGGATGATTTTGCAGTGGGGGGGGGGGCAAATTCCCTAAATTTACTTCACTTTCCAAAGTCTTCCATAGAAACCAAAAGAAAGCAACATCAAGACCACATACAAGGTACTGTGCATACTGGCCTTGGATTGGAAGCTGCCTTAAATGTCTCTAAAGACAGGTAGGATGTTAAACAAAACCCAGCAATGACTTGTTCTTTGTATCTGACTTATTTCCAGAGTCCCTTTGCTATTTGGGAAAAAAAATTACCTGGCCTTTGTTACCCTAAAAGTCCTTCCTAAAAACAGAAAAAGGGAAATGGCATTCTTATTGTAATCTGAATTTGCTCTTCACTAGTCTCATAAAACCTACCTGTGGCAAGGATTCTTATTGTTCCTAATTTTTAATGTGTCGTACCTGGTCAATGAAGAGATTACAAAACTCCTGCAATAAGACTATCACCCGAGCAGGGGTATTAAAAAACTTGGAATGGGTCCAAATAAGACAGATGGTATGAAATAACGGGGCGATTAGCACGCGGGTCTGCGGGAACTCCGTCTCCTGGAGACACTGGATGTGTCTGCTCAGAGGGCTCAGGTGAAGTTCCACGTCTTGGGCTTCGAGGAGCGCTGAAAGGAAAGAGAACCATCGTTCACATGACGCAGTCTCTTTGCTAAGTTCACTTTACAAGCTCAAGAGAGCCAGACCATGCTTAAATGTTATGCTTAAATGTTGTCATTGTTCCTTCTCTATTATTTATCCTACAATGTCCACATGAGCAGTGTGGAAGACTTTACCCACTGTCCGTTTGTAACTCCGCCTCCCAGGAGAGTGCTGGTCTAGTTACTCACAGAGCAGAAGTAATCGTGGCTGAATACCTGGGGGGGGGGGCTTGCCATCTAAAGCGGTTTATTTGACCCCATGAAAACACGGTGGGAATAGAATGTCTCCCTCTGTGATGTTGCTGTCACTTTCTGGCTTGAATCACAAGCTTCATCACTAAAACATTCATTCCCCCTCAGTACTTGGTACAAGTACAAATAAATCATTTATTGTCACATTCTAGTTTCCTAGGAGAGTAATGGATGCAATGCTTAGGAAAACGTCTATTATATTACTTACAAAGATAAAAATTATTAAGTACAGTGATGGAAATATTCTGGAACTGGACAGAATTGATGGTTGTGCAACACTGTGAATGTCCTAAATGTCAGTCAACTTACACTGCATGACGGTTCATTTCATGTTATGTGAATTTTTCCTCAATATAAAAATTGTTAGCCAGACATGGTAGCACATGCCTATAATCCCAGTACTTGGGAGACTAAGACAGGAGAATCGCAGGTTCAAGGACAGCCTAAGCAAGTGATGAGACTTTCAGCAAGCTAGCAAGAACCTGTTTCAAAACAAAAAATAAAACTGAGCTGAGAGGTATAGCTCAGAGGTAGAATGCCCTTGAGTTTAATCCCCAGTACCACACACACACACACACACACACACACACAAATTGTTAAGCACAGTAAAAGTAAGAAATATTTTTTAAAATGCCATCAAAGCCAGGTAGCTCATGCCTGTAATCCCAGTACTTGGGATTACAGTACTTGGGAGGTTGAGACAGGAGGATTGCAGGTTTGAGGCCACCCTCAGCAATTTAGCGAGACTCTGCACAACTTAGTGAGATCATTTCAAAATAAAAACTAAAAAAGGGGTGGGGATGTAGCTCAGAGGCAGAATTCACCTGGGTTCAATCCCCAGTACCACACACACACACACACACACACACACACACACACACACACTAAATAAATAAATAAATAACAGAGAGAAAGAAAAAATATAAATACAAGCAGCTATATTTTATGTTTTATACCACACACCAAAAAAATGCCACTATGAAGAAAAAATTAAATGTTAATATTGCTAGTGACCATTACTCAATCATTAAATTCAAGTTTTCTTGATTAAAACTAGTCCTTCTAATGCAGCCTGAATAGGTCTCCATCATACTTCACTTTGCTCCTGAGGCTACAGACACCTTTGATTAACTGCACACAGGTTGCATTTAAGAAGGTAGGAACTGCTGGCATCGTGGCAATGCCTGTAATCACAGTACTTGGGAGGCTGAGAGATTAGGATCACAGGTTCAAGGCCAGCCTAAGCAATTTAGTGAGACCCTGTCTCAAAATAAAATAACAAAAAGAGCTGGGAGTATAGTTCAGAGGTAGAATGTCCCTGGGTTCAATACCCAGTACAAACAAAAACAAAAACAAAACAAGAAGGTGGGGAATGAGGTTAAATTTTATTTTCTGATGTTATCACAAAAAATTCATATTAAACACACACATACACACAGGGAAAAAAGAAAAGCTGACCTTTATCTCTCACCCATACTACTCCACTTGACCTGTAACCAATTAATCTGTCCACTTAACAATAAAGCGCTGAGAAGAAACAGAGGGTTCAGGAACTGCTTTCTCTTCCAGATGCACTCATATTTTGAAATTGGTGTATTTTTTATCAGTGTTAATTTCAAAATTAAATAACTGCATCTAATAGCTAAGTGTCCTTAAGATGTGCAAAGATTGCCTAGTGGTTTTACAGAGCCTCAGGTATGTCCTTCAGTGAGGCCGTCTACCTCTGACCGTGGGTTGGGTCCTGGGCTCCACTAAAAGATGGATTCTTTCTGAATCTCCAGACCATGTGCTCATAAGGCTCCAAGGACCCCTGGGATTCATTTCTGTAGAAGTTCTGTCTACAGAAAATTTCACCTCATACTAACACAGAAAAACTAAAAAATGCCAATACCTGCTGTTTATTGAGGGCAAAACTACTATATGCTCCATACCTTGTACAGTGTATATGATAACTCCTATCCAGCAGTTCTCAGCCAGGGGAGCTTTTTCTCCCCAGGGGACATTTGCTAACGTCTGGAGACATTTTTGCTTGTCACAGCTGGGGTGGGGGCAGTGGGTAGAGACCCAGGATGATGCTAAACATTCTATAGTGTATAGGATGGTCTGCCATGACAAAGAATTATCTGGCCTAAGATGTCAACAGTCAGAAGAATGCAGAGTACTGCTCTAAAACCGCACAGCAACCCTGCAGGAGCATCATGGGACAGCTTGGCCAATGGAAAACCAGAGGCTCAGCAAATCTAAAATGCTCAATAAGCAGATTTAGGATAGCAATTCATATCTGACAGTCACCCAAGACCAAAGAGTGCCCCTGTGCCGTCTTTTCAAACAGAATTCATGGAGAAAATTCTAAAGCTATCTCAAAATATTTACAAAGTGAATTTTAATTAGTTCTTAAACTTCCAAATGTCACATAAGAAAAAAAGAAATTTTCTAGTGTTAGAAACAAGCACAAATAGCTATTTGTCCATATTATCTTGGGTCTTATATAAAACATCCATATCACATATATCCATATTGGCTGAAACATGGACAAAAAAAGATGAACAGAAATCACAGAAGTAGGCAGAGTTGTCGTCTTTGGGCAGGACTGGAACTAGATGGTGGGAGGACAAGGGGGGAAGGGGGAGAGATTTTCAACTGGATATGGGATTCCATAATGTCCACCTGTCTAAACTTCACCAAAAGATCAATGTTGACTTTGAGTAACTTTTTTAAAGTAACTTTTCAGCAAGCACCAGGCAGAAGAACTAAAGTTAGTTCTTCCAAATTATGTCTCCAGTAAGCAAGATCCTACTCCTTCCCAAATCAATTAAATCAATTACACTAATTAAATTGGAGTCTTCAACATTTCTCTAAGAAACCATTCTTTTTCTACTGCCACAAAATACTTCCAGTTATTTCAAATGCTGTCACAATAGTCTCGTAAAGGCAAAACTACTTTAATCCCCACTAATTCTTTATACTTTTATTGGTGCTGATCATAAGCTAAGTAGCTGGTGGAGATCAAACACATTCAGAGATACTGCCAGAGATACTATTCACAGATAGTCTGATGTTTATTGGAAAAGCCCTACCTATGGCGTTCATTCACCCTCTGTCAAAGGACTTTCATTTCCACACACACACTCTAACTAGACCTTCAATCTGGGGCCATTTGGGTAATATAAACTATATGCCAGATAAACTAAAAATAGGTTAGTATAGCTGGAGAATACAATACCAAGGGTGACATGAATCTATCATTATGGGAACCAAGTGCAATCATTTCAGGGCAGAAAGACCCTGAGCAGGTGGGGGACCAGCTCATGAGGTCATGGCTGTGACACCAGGCTCAGGAACAAGAGTCTTACCATTTTCCACAGCCTTGAAAATATCCTTCAAAGTAGGAAAATAACTGCTTTGTTTAGTTTTCAGGATCTTAAACATCTTGAGGACAATAGGAGCCTGAAGCTAAATTAAAGGAGAAAAAAAAGTCTTTAATAAAATATATGCTAGAGCCAGGCATGGTGGCGAACTCTTGTAATCCCAGTACTTGAGAGGCTGAGACAGGAGGATTGCAGCTTCATGGCCAGCCTCAGCAATTTATCGAAGTCCTCTGCAACTTAATGAGATCCTGTTTCAAAATAAAAAAATAAAATAGGGCTCGGAGTGTAGCTCAAAGGTTGAATACCCCTGGAACATCCCCAGTATCCCCCCCCCACACACACACAGTAGATTACTAAATAAATGCATCTGTAATAAATTATTTACATTGTATTCCACTCAGACACAATATGTATGCACAGTATTTAATTCTCAAAGGCATATCTGGTTTCAAGCTGAAAATTATTTTTAAAACATATTTTACCCAGTTGCTTATTTTATTTTGCATTTAGAATTTTTTAATTTGAATTTTAAAAAATAAGTTTACAGAAGCCAGGCGTGGTGGCACACACTTGTAATCCCAGTACTTTGGGAGGCGGAGACTGGAGGATCCGGGTTTGCGGCCAGCCTCAGCTCTCTCTCTCTCTCTCTACTTAGTGAGGCCCTCCGCAACTTCGTGAGACCCGGTTTCAAAATAAAGTATAAAAAATAGGGCCGGGGGTGTGGCGCGGAGGTAGAACGCCCCTGGGTTCAATCCCCGGTACTCCAAAAAAAAAAAATTATATATTATACATGTAAACTATTAATTATTTCACATAAACTTTCTTGATCTGTTTTGGAAAACCTCTTAAAGTCACATGAGTGAATGTCTGAGCTTTTAGAACATTAAAGTAACTTTTCAGCAAGCACCAGGCAGAAGAACTAAAGTTAGTTTTTCCAAATTATGTCTCCAGTAAGAAAGATCCTACTCCTTCCCAAATCAATTAAATCAACTACATTAATTAAACACTGGAGTCTTCAACATTTCCCTAAGAAACCATTCTTTTTCGGCCGGGCATGGTGGCGCACGCTTGTAATCCCAGTACTTTGGGAGGCGGAGACCAGAGGATCCGGGTTCGCAGCCAGCCTCAGCTCTCTCTCTCTCTCTCTCTTGCTCTCTCTCTCTCTCTCTCTCTTTCTCCCTGTCTCTCTTTCTCTCTCTACTTAGTGAGGCCCTCCGCAACTTCGTGAGACCCGGTCTCAAAATAAAGTATAAAAAATAGGGCCGAGGGTGTAGCGCGGAGGTAGAACGCCCCTGCGTTCAATCCCCGGTACTGCAGAAAAAAAAAAAAAAAACATTCTTTTTCTACTGCCACAAAATATTTCCAGTTATTTCAAATGCTGTCAAAATAGTCTTGTAAAGGCAAAACTACTTTAATCCCCATTAATTTTTTATACTGACCCCTAACAGGAGCCCTCTCAGCTCTTCTTTTAACATCTGGCTTAGTAATATGATTTCATTTTAATTCATCTACTCTCCTAATCTTAGGACTAACAGCCAACTCTTTAATTTTATTGGTACATTGTGATTACACAGATTATAGTGAGATTCAAAGTGATACAAACATCTATGCACACATCACTTGGTGTATTTTCTCCTATATCCTACCCCACTCCCCTTCCTCCCTCCCCATACATATTAGTGAGATTGGTAATGATATCTTCATGTATGGACATAACCCTATTTGAACTATTCCCTTCCTCAAGCCTTGTTTTTCTCCTCTTCACCTCCCTCCCCCATCCCCTTCCACTATTCTACTGGTCTCTCTCCTTATTTGAGGGGAGTCCCTTTTGTTTTCTATTTTCTCTCTAGCCTCCACATATAAAAGAAAATATAATCCTTGACTTTCTGACATTGGCCAATCTCACTTAGCATAATATTCTCTAGTTCCATCCATTTTCCTGCAAATCACATACTTTTGTTCTTTATGGCTGAGTAAAATTACATTGTATGTATGTACCACATTTTCATTATCCATTCATCTGTTGACAGACACCTAGGCTGCTTTCATAATTTGGGTATTGTGAATTGTGCTGCTATAAACATGGATATGAAGCCATGGGGGTGGAGCATGTCTGTAATCCCATACTTGGGAGGCTGAAACAAGAGGATTGCAGATTGGAGGCTAGCATCAGCAATTTGGCAAGACCATGTTTCAAAATAAAAAATAAAACTGGCTGGGGGTATAGCTCGGAGGTAGAATGCCCCTGGGATCAACCTCCAGTACCCCCAAAAAAACCCACATGGATATGCATGTATCGCTATAGTATTCTGACTTTGATTCTTTTAATCTCTTTTAATTTTAAAAATGCATACTATATGTACAGCACTGGAGTATGGAAAGAACAAAATATTAAGTCATACGAAGACTATGTTAAATCTTTAAAATTATTAGATATCACTGGTTGGGAGACTTCGTTCTACAATTGACTTTGCTTATTCCATTTACAATTTCTTGGGCTACTTACTTGATTGTAAGTGCATGATAGATTCTCTCTCCTCATTGTCCAGAAATCCAACTCAGTTTGAGGAGTCAGGTGAAGACCATTCAGCAAAGGCTGCACGGAATCTTTTTCTACAATTTCTTGGATTTGATGTGACCACTTAATAACCACAGATTCAATTGCATGGAGTATTCTCCTCTCATTTGACTGCAGCCTACAAATATTAAAATGATTAATATAACAAAATAATTCAAAGGTGAATTATCCTGTCCAAATAAAAATAGGATGTAGATTTATTGTTTTTATACATTCATAAACTAGTTTCCTAAATATGACTTCTTCAAAATCTATTATATTTATGTTCTTGATTTGAGTTGTAGCATCATTTTATTCTGCATTTAGCATGCCTCTAACATTAAAAAATTAAAAATAACCATTTTACTAAAGGAATATTGTTGAGATCATGCAGTTTTCCTTTAAAAATATGCTTTGAGCCGGGCGTGGTGGCGCATGCTTGTAATCCCAGTACTTGGGAGGCGGAGACCAGAGGATCTCAGCTACTTAGTGAGGCCCTCCGCAACTTCGTGAGACCGGGTTTCAAAATAAAGAATAAAAAATAGGGCCGGGGGTGTAGCTCAGAGGTAAAACACCCCTGGGTTCAATCCCCGGTACTGCAAAATAAATAAATAAATAAATAAATAAATAAATAAATAAATAAAAATATGCTTTGAAAGGAAAAATACACATTTCAAAACTATGATGTAGTTATAATAATTCCTGATTTTGCTAGTAGTCTGCTAGTGTCTGATATTAAATGAGTATGCTGGCTCTCCATTTAATGTGCTGTATATATCACCACACCATTACATACATGGTCTCCGAATAATTCTGATCCAGGTCAGTATCTTCTGCAATAGAGGGAATTGGTAGAAGAGTTCTTCTAGACATTTTGCCCCTAAAAATATGCATTTTATTTTTCATGACTTCTATATGATGTTCCATATCTTGTGAAGTAAAACATGACCAGGTTGTATGGTTGTTCTTATTAGAAAGAATTGGCACTAATATCTAGAGAAAGAGAAATGTTTTAAATAGCAGTTAAAATAATTTACAGACAATGTGTTCCTTTAAAGATTTTCTTGTCCTACAAAATTGGCAACAAAGCCACTCAGTTTCATAAATATCCTCCTATGATACCAAATCTACCTCAATTAGACGCAAGTTCTTCAAAGTAGAAATAGGATGCTGCTTGTTCATCCATTTGTCTATTTACCAAGCATTTGTGGAGGCTCCAATAACTCAAACACTGCATGAAATAATCAAAGTCATATTAAGCAAGTAAACTGCTTTCATAATGCAAACTGAGCACATTGGCAGATATATTACTGAGAAAAATCTTTTGAATCACAGGGAGGCTGGGAGTAAATTAATCTTCTCAAGCGCTGGGTGGCATCCCAATGGATTAAAGTTTGGATAGTCAGATGTTTATTCAACTATGTGAACCTTTCACAACTCCTTTTCTCATTAAATTGGGAACACCAATGAAACTGGGTATGTGAAAACCCTTAAAAAGTATTTTTTTAAATTCCCAGAGTCTAGCATATGTTATAATAGCATGCCGAATTACTGAAGTTGGTTTCTTCTGGCTTTCTTCCTCCTTTCCAATATCCATTTTAAGCATTTTTCATTTTTCTGATATAATCTGCCCAGTTTATAAGCATTATAACTATGAATTTTCAGTTAGCTAAAATGTTCAGAAAATAATTATTCCATTTATTTATTTATTTGTTTATTTTGCGGTGCTGGGGATTGAACCCAGGGGCATTCTACCTCTAAGCTACACCCCAGACCTATTTTTTATTCTTTATTTTGAAACCAGGTCTCACTAAGTTGTGGAGGACCTCACTAAGTACCTGAGGCTGGCCGAGAACCCACAATCCTCCACTCTCAGCCTCCTAAGTACTGGGATTACAAGTGTGCGCCACCACGCCCAGCATTATTCCACCTTTTTAAAATTTAACTTGGCCAGGTGTGGTGATACACCACACCTGTAATTCCAGTACTTGAGTAGCTGAGGCAGGAGGATTGTAGCTTCAAAGCCAGCCCCAGCAACTTAATGAGGCTCTAAGCAACTTAGTGAGACCCTGTTCCCAAATAAACAATAAAATAGGGCTGGCAGTATACCTCAGAGGTAGATGTGCCTGGGTTCAACACCTAGCACCACAAAAAAAAGGAAAGAAAAGTTTAACTTGTATAACTTGTACAATCTTCTAGTTAACTAAAAAGAAACTACAGATTCACTTTTGCTTCCAAATGGTATTGAAACAAATCTCTCCAAATGCTAGTATCATTATAACTTCCTATTTAGCACCCACTACATGCTGAGTGAGGAGTATGGAGATTGATAAGAGTCTCTGCTCAGTGAGCTCAGTAGGTAGATGAGTTCCCCAAAACCACAGCCTTCAATGTAAGCTCCACAATAATTAGAGGCACCTTTGGGATGAATATGAAAACAGCAGAAATATCTGTCTCTGGGGCAAAATAGTATTAGGGGAGACTTGCCAAAAAAGTGTTATCTGGTTTGAGTCTTTACGATAAAAAGACGACACAAGGCAGGTAGACTAGTATGAATGTTTGCATTTTCCCAAAATACATATGTTGAAATCCTGACCTTCAAGTTGATGCTATTAGGAGGCATTATGTCATGTGGGTACAGCCCTCATGGATGGATTGGTGCCCTTATGAAAAAGGACAACAGCTGGGCATGGTGGTGTATGCTTGTAATCCTAGTACTTGGGAGGCAGAGACAGAAGGATTGCAGGTTCACAGCCAGCCTCTGCAATTTAGACTTGTTTCAAACTAAAAGAATAAAATAGGGCTGGGGGTAAAGCTCAGAGGTAAAATTCCCCTGGGTTCCATCCCCAGTGCCACAAAAATAAATAGATAGATGATAGATTATATGATAGATAGATAGATAGGTGATAGATGACAGATAGATAGACAGATAGATAGATATAGATGATAGATAGATGATAGATGGATGATAGATAGATATAGATAGATGATAGATAGATGATAGATAGATAGATAGATAGATAGATAGATAGATAGATGATAGATAGATGATAGATAGGACCACAGGAGCTCATTTGTCCCTTTCAGCAGGTGAGGACACAGCTAGAAGGCACCATCTATGAACCAGGAAGTGGCCCCTTACCAGACACCCAAATCTGACAGCCTTCATCGTGGACTTCCAGCCTCCAGAACTGTGAGGAATAACTTGTTTATAAGGCACCCAGTCTATGGTGTTTTATTACAGCAACCCAACTGAGTAAGACAACAAGCACTTCAGAACACTGCATACTCACACAGAAAACCATGGGGTCTTAGGCAAGATGGTACTGAGGGGAAACTGCAGTGCGGCCTTCCTGGAACTAGAGGCAGCACCCCAGAGAGAAGTGACAAGGATCAGACTCTGAGGAAGTCTGGGGACAGGGGGTCACGAAGAGCTTTGCAAACCAGGTTGAAGAGATTAGGCTTGTTGGGATGAACATGGGTCGACCCACTGGGCAACTACTTTCTAGACTGAATCTCTAGTACCATCAACTTCTTCTAAGTCAGGTACAAGGACAATTCCAATGTCAACATTCCTAATTTACTGGGTACTGTTTCAAACTTTCACTCTATTTACTATTCTATGGCATGGCCAACTTCTCTTAAAACTTAAAATTCATGCTGGGAACTTTAAGTAGTGGAACTTTAAGTAGACAAAACCACTATGAAATTCTAAGCCACAGTCTCTCGAAAGCAATTATTCAGGCAAACAACTAAAGTAACAGAGCCAGGTGTGGTAGTGCATGGCTGTAATCCTGTTGTGGATCATCAAGGGTTAAATTTCTGAGGTCAATAAGACCATCTCAGCAGCACACACAGTGAGCTGTGCAGAGGAGAATTCCTGCATGCAGGACTGTCTCAAGGTCCTGATACCAGAAATGAGCCCAGGTGGACAGTCCTTCTTTATACTGTGTCTCTCCTTGATGTATGCTAAGAATAACCTTTTTGTCTATATTGCAAGTTGCTTCCTGTGTATCCTGAGTTTGGTATTAACAGACACTTTGTTTAAACTTATCATTAAAAAGAGTCTCCTTCTGTAAGGAGACTAGCAGAAGTAGCAGAGATATAGTGTAAGGAGCTCTCTGCTTTTCTCTCCAGATGCCCCACATAAATAACTAAAGGAATAAAACATAAATAAATAAGCTAAAAAATAATTTAAGACTCTGAGTCTACATGTGAGGACACGAATAAGCCTGAATTGTCTGCTTCTACTGAGAAGTGATCGCAGCAACTGGCGTCTCGAACAGGGACTTTTGAAGTAAGCAAGCTTCGTTTTTTGGGTAAGTGCCTCACATCCCTTCAACCGCAAAGGTGGAGACCAGTTTGGAAGGGGAATCTCACAGCCGGATAACATGGGGAAGAATTCGTCTTATATGCAATTGCTTTTTCATACTGTTTCCAAAGGGCCTAACCCCTCTCCCTCACTAGAAGACAGACTGCCACCTCCAGAGTCGGGATCCTGTTTGCCCATGGAGGAAAAGTTTCCTTTGCCATCTAAAGTATCAGAGCCTGTAAGAGCTGCCTGCTTATGGGAGGCTGCTATCATCAGAGAAATACCAGTGTTCCCTGTCATCAGGGATCAAGGGAAGTAGCCAAGACATAACTCTTTGCTCCTTCAGGTATTTTAGAAGTTAAAGCAAAGTATAACAAAAAAGGTTTACAGAAGCCTCTTTTTATTTTTTATATTTATTTATTTATTTATTTATTTGCGGTACTGGGAATTGAACCCAGGGGCGTTCTACCTCCAAGCTACACCTCCGGCCCTATTTTTTATACTTTATTTTGAAACTGGGTCTCACGAAGTTGTGGAGGGCCTCACTAAGTAGCTGAGGCTGGCCGCGAACCCACAAACCCAGACCTTCCAGTCTCTGCCTCCCAAGTACTGGGATTACAAGCGTGCGCCACCACGCCCGGCTCAGAAGTCTCTTTTTAATGATAAGTTTAAACAAAGTGTCTGTTAATGCCAAACTCAGGATACACAGAAAGCCACTTGTAATGTAGAGAAAAAGGCTATTCTCAGCATACATCAAGGAGAGACACAGTATAAAGAAGGAACCTGGGCTCATTTCTGTTATTGAGACCTTGAGACAGTCCTGCATGCAGGAATTCTCTGCACAGCTCACTGTGTGTGCTGCTGAGATGGTCTAATTGACCTCAGAAATTTAACCCTTGATGGTCTGCAACATAATCCCAGTACTTGGAAGGCTGAGACAGGAGGATTGCACATTTGAGGCCAGTCTCAGCAACTTAGTGAGGCCCTTGGCAACTTAATGAGACCCTGTTTCCAAACAAAAAGTAAAATAGGGCTGAGGTGTAGCTCAGAGGTAGAACGCCCCTGGGTTCAATCCCCAG
>PVJS01049007.1:0-14825 GCA_004027185.1 Glis glis
ATTTGTACTCCTTTTATTTCCTTCTCTTGCCTTATTGCTCTGGCTAGAGTCTCAAGTACTATATTGAAAAGGAGTGGTGACAGTGGACATCCTTGTCTTGTTCCTGTTTTTAAAGGGAACTCTCGAAGTTTTTCCCCATTCAGTATGATGTTGGCTGTGGGCCTATTGTATATTGCCTTTATGATGTTGAGGTATGTTCTTTGTATTCCAATTCTCTTCAGTGTTCTTATCATGAATGGGTGTTGGATTTTGTCAAATGCTTTTTCAGCATCTATTGAAATGATCATGTGATTTTTGTCTTTAGTTCTGTTTATGTGGTGGATTACATGGATTGTTTTTTGTATGTTGAACCAGCCTTGCATCCCTGGGATGAACCCGATGTGGTCGTGATGTATGATTTTCGTGATGTGTTTTTGAATGCGTGTTGCCAGTATTTTGTTTAGAAGTTTTGCGTCTAAGTTCATCAACGATATAGGTCTGTAGTTTTCTTTTCTTGAGCTGTCTTTGTTTGGTTTTGGTATTAGTGTGATGTTGGCTTCATAGAATGTGTTTGGGAGAGTCCCGTTTCTTTCTATTTCATGGAATAGATTGAGGAGTATTGGGATTAGTTCTTCTGTAAAGGTTTTATAAAATTCACCTGGGAAACCATCTGGACCTGGGCTTTTCTTTGATGGTAGGCTCTTTATTGCTGCTTCAATCTCGTTAATTGCTATTGGTTGATTTAAATTTTCTATGTCTTCTTGATTCAACTTAGGAAGGTTGTACATGTCTAGAAATGTGTCAATTTCTTCTAGGTTTTCCATTTTGTTGGAGTATAGTTTTTCAAAGTAGTTTCTGATTATCCTCTGGATTTCTGTGCTGTCGGTGGTAATATCACCTTTTTCATCTCTTATTTTAGTAATTTGGGTTGATTCTCTCTTTCTTTTGTTTAGGTTGGCTAGTGGTTTATCTATCTTGTTTATTTTTTCAAGGAACCAGCTTTTGGATTTGTTGATTTTTTGTATTTTTTTATTCTCTACTTCATTGATTTCTGCTCTGATTTTAATAATTTCCTGTCTTCTACTAGCTTTGAGGTTAGACTGTTCCTGTTTTTCAAGGGCTTTGAGGTATGTCATTAGGTTATTTATTTGATGATTTTTTGTTCTTCTTATGTGGACACTCAGTGCTATGAATTTTCCTCTTAATACTGCCTTCAGGGTGTCCCAGAGATTTTGATATGTTGTGTCTCTATTTTCATTTGTTTCTAGGAATTTCTTGATTTCTCCCCTTATTTCTTCTTTTACCCATTCCTTATTCAGCAGTGTGGTATTCAGTCTCCTCGTGTTTATGAGGTTTCTCTGGGTCGTCTTATAGTTGATTTCTAGTTTCATTCCATTATGGTCTGAAAAGACACAGGAGATTATGTCACATTTTTTCAACTTGCTAGTACTTACTTTGTGGCCTAGGATATGGTCTATTTTAGAGAAAGTTCCATGAGCAGCTGAAAAAAAATGTGAATTCAACTGTAGTTGGGTGGAATATTCTGTATGTGTCTACTAGGACCATTTGGTTTATGGTGTTCCTTAGGTCTGAGGCATCTTTACTGATCTTTTGTCTTGAAGATCAATCTAGTGGTGTGAGAGGTGTTTTGAAGTCTCCCAATATTATTGTATTGGGATCTATGTGTGATTTAATGTTGTGAAGAGTTTCTTTTATGAAAGTGGTTGCACCTATGTTTGGGGCATAAATGTTGGCTATTGTTATATCCTTTTGCTGTATTTTTCCTTTTACCAATAAGAAATGACCTTTTTTGTCTCTTCTGATAAGTTTAGGTTTGAAGTCTAATTTGTCTGCTATCATAATTGCTACTCCTGCTTGTTTTCGAGTTCCGTTAGCGTGGATTACCTTGCTCCATCCCTTCACCTTTAGTTTGTGCATATCTTTACTTGTAAGGTGTGTTTCTTGCAGGCAGCATATAGATGGATTGTGATTTTTAATCCATTTTGCCACCTTACGTCTTTTGATTGGGGAGTTGTGGCCATTTATATTCAGCGTGATTATTAAGAGATGGGTTTTCATTCCTAACATTTTGAGTTTTAATTTCTGTTTAAGGTAGTATTTGTTCTTTGCCTAGTTGTTTGTTTGATGGAAATCACTGTTTCTCTGGTTTTGGTGTTTCCTTATTATTTTTTCTTTGTAATTAATCTCTGAGCATTTTCTCGAGTGCTGGTTTGGAAGACATAAAGTCTTTTAGCTTCTGTTTGTCATGGAAGGTTTTTATTTCTCCATCAAATTTGATTGATATTTTTGCTGGGTAGACAAATCTTGGCTGGGGGTTGTTTTCTTTCAGAGTTTGGAATATGTCGCTCCAGGCCTTCCTGGCTTTCATAACTTGGTTTGGAAGGTCGGGAGTGATTCTTATTGGTTTGCCTCTGAATGTTACTAGCTCTTTTGCTCTCGCTGCCTTTAAGATTTTCTCCTTGGCCTCTACATTAGTCAATTTGATTATTATGTAGCATAGTGAACCTCTTCTCTGATCCTGTCTATTGGGGGTTCTATATGTTTCCTGTACCTGTGTATCGACCTCTCTTTCTATATTTGGAAAATTTTCTAATATTACTTCTCTGAATAGATTATTGATTCCTTTAGTTTCAGCTTCTAATCCCTCTTCTATGCCTATTATTCTTATGTTTGCTCTTTTAAGACTGGCTGAGATCTCTTCAATGTCCAATTCATGCTGTCAAATTTTTCTAATTTATATACTCTGTGTTCATTTTTGGAGAGATCATCTTGTAAGAGTGAGATGCTGTTTTCCATGTGGTCTAGTCTATTGTCAATGGTCTGTATTGATGCTTTCATTTCAATTATTGCATCCTTCACTTCCTTCAGAGCTTCTTTTTGATTCCTGCTTATTTGCTCCTTCATTTCTATCAGGCTCTCTCTGAATTCTTTTCGGAAATCCTGTATCATTTCCTCTATTGAAGTTCTGAATTGTCCTTCTGGCAGTCTTTGCACTTCTGCGTTAGTGGGTTCTGTTGTGGGATTGTGGGGGCTCATTGTTTCTTTGCTATTGTTCCTTTTCATGATTTCAGGTTTCTTATGTTTATACCTTTGTTGTTTTTGGTAGTTCTCTCTCTCTCACTCTGTAGGTATCCTATGTCTAATCCCTCCTTATTTATGGTTTCTTATCCTGGAGGTAGATAGTTGCTACTAGGTGAGCCTTAAAGGTGAATATCCTTTCCTGAATGGTTATTCTCACTTGCTCAGTATAATGTCCATTTGCAGGCCGAATTCTTGGACTCCTTCAGTGATTGGAACCCTTGACTAGTGCCTCTCATTACCCGTTCAAGCAACCAGTGCTGCTATTGCTCTTCTCACTGCAAGTGTTGGTCTCCGCAGTCTCCACTTGGGCTGTTCCTATATCTCTGTCTATCTACACCTATGGCAGGTGTCACCAGCAGGGGGCCCTGGGCTTGTGTCTCTCTTTGCCTACAGAAGCAGTGGGTGTTGCCTTGCCCCGATTCTGTGTAAACATGGAACTCCACGTTCTCCACATAGAGGGCTCATTTGGTCCAATTTTCCCCAGGTACCACATCTGTATGTCCTGTGGTGCTCCCCGGGGACTCTACAAGGGTGCTGCAACCCACGGGCTGCCAGTTTGTCCCACTCAAATGTCACCAGGGACTGTCTGCTTATCCACGCATCTACCACGTCCCACAGCAGACCCCACTCCCACCTCTGCCAGGACAATCCACACTGTCCCAGACCCGCGAGTCCCTGTGGCTGCACTGGGTGGTCTCCCCCTGGGGCGGCTTGTTGACTTACAGTCTCCTTGAGCACTGCTCTTAATCTCTGGTGTGGAGGACTCAGTCGCTGCTGCAGGTTCTGGTCAGGCCTCCGGGCCCTGGGGACTCTGCCGAGTGTGGATCTAACTGCTGCTCGCACCCGTCGCTGATGCTCTGCAGTGCTGGTGTTAGAAGAGCTCCATTGCTTCCTTGTTGGTGGCCTGCAGAAGCTGCAATGCTGGTTGCTGTTGGCGCGGTCTGACTAAGACGGCACCACTGCCGCTTCTGCCGATGCAGCAGTTTGGGTCTGTGTCGCGTGTGGGATGAGTTGCTGCTTGCCTTCACTGCTGTTATTCTGCAGCTACTGGATGTACAGCAGGTCGCTGGCATCTCCGCTGGACTTGTGCAGGAGCCACAATGCTGGTAGCCACTGGCAAAGTCCTGCCAAGATGGCGCCGCTGCAGCCGCTGTCGCCACTGCCATTTGGTCTCTTCAGTGTGGAGGAGCCGCTGCTTGCTTTGGTCTCTGCTGATCTGCAGTTGAACTTACAACAGGTCTCTGGCTTCTCTGCCTGCGCCGTGTGGAAGCCGCAATGCCGGTAGCGGCTGGCGCGGTCTGGCCAAGATGGCGCCGCCGCCGTCCCTTAGGTAAGGCACTTGGAGCTTTTTACTTCCCTCTGCCTTGTCTTTTGGCTTTGATTCCATCACGTTTCAAACCCTTTGTTGTTTACTTCAAGTTTTTGTTGCTTTTCTTCTCCTGTGGAGAAGTTGCTTTCATGGCAATTGAGATCCAACTCTCAGAGAGATCGTTGCATGGTATCTCCCTTGGTCGCCATCTTGGATCCTCCTAAGGAAATATTTAAGACAGTTTTATTAAAAAGGGTGGAGGATATGAAGATCAAAGTAGAAGTAAGGTTTCTGTATGTCACTGGAAGTGTAAAATGTGATGATACCAGTAGACTGTGATAAATTATATATATGTATTATAATACCTATAGTAATCACTAAGAAAATAATACAAAACAGCATATTTAAACAGTAACTCATAGGAAGGTCAGAAAACAAACAGAAATGAGAAACAAAATAAATAGGTTTAAATCTTAATACATCATTAATTGTCTTAAATGTAAATAGTTTAAATACACCAATAAAAGGACAGAGATTGGTTGAATAGATTGGAAAAAACACACAAATACGATCCATTCATATGTTCATTACAAGAACTTGGAATATAATGAGATAGGCATGTTGAAAGTAAAAGGACAGGAAAAATATACCATGTAAAAATTTTACAAAAAGCAGGAGTGGCTATATTAATATCAGATAAAGTCTTCTTTGGAGTAAAGAAAATGGCTAGAGACAAAGGAGCATTAGCCAGACATAGTGGTACACACCTGTAATCCCAGTACTTGGGAGGCTGAGACAGGAGGATCACAGGTTTGCGGCCAGCCTTAGCTACTTAGTGAGGCCCTCTGCAACTTAGTTAGACCCTGTTTTCAAAATAAAGAATAAAAATTGGACTGGGAATGGATGTCAGAGGTAGAATGCCCCTGGGTTCCATCCCCAGTACCACACACACACACACACACACACCCCAAAGAGGAGCATTACATAATGATGAGAGGATCAATTCCCTAGGAAAACAACAATCTTAAATGGGTTTAACTAAAATATATAGCTACAAATAACATGAAGCAAAAAAAATATAGAGTTGAGGGTAGAAATAAGCAAATAAGAAAAATGTATAATAGGTGACTTGTACATTCCACCAGTCAGCATTTGGTAGGCTCTAAGATAGAAAGCAAAGATATAGAATAACTGAACAAAACCATTATCAATCAAATCCAAACTATATCTAAAAGAACACTATCCAACAGCAGCAGCAAACACATTTCTTTCAAGCACCATGGATATTAACCAAGACAAGAAGTATCCTAGCCCGCAATACAATCCTTAAAAATTTGAAATTATATGGAGTATCTATGCTAATTATAATGGGATTAAACTAAATGTCATTAATAGAAAGACAGCAGAAAATTTCCAGATACTTAGAATTTAAACAATGCACTACTAAATAGTCCATGTGTTAAAGAGGAAGTTTTACAGGGAATTTAAGAATATATAACAGAATGAGAACAAGAGATTACATATCAAAATATCTGAGACAAAGCTATAACAGTGTTGAGGGAGAAATTTATAGCACTGTTTACATTAAAAGAAGGTTCTCAAGTTAATAATATGAGTTCATACCTCAAGAAATTAAAAAGGGAGAGCAAACTAAAATCAAAGTAAGCAGAAGGAAGGTAATAATAAAGAGCAGAAATTAAATTCAAATAGAAAAACAGTAGACAAAAATCAATGACACAGAAGCTAATTCCTAAAAAAAATGGAAAGTTAATAAAATAGATAATCTCTAATAAGACTGACAAAAATAAAAAGAGAGAAGACATAATATCAGGAATGAAACAAGGGACATCAGTACAGGTTCTGCAGCCATTAAAAAAATATTATCAACAGCTTTATACTCATAAATTTAACAACTTAGAAGTCGTCCAAATCTTCAAAAACCACAGACTACCAAAATCCAACCAAGATGAAGTAGATAACTGAAACAGTCCTATTAGATAAATTTAATTCTTTAAATCTACCCCCAAAGAAAGGTCCAGGTCCAAATGTTTTCACTGGAAATTTTTTACCAAACATATAAAGAAAAATTAATACCAGCTTTACACAATGTCTTTGAGAAAATAGAAAAGGTAGAAAATCCCCCTTCATAGAAAACTAGTTCTATGAAGCTAACATTTCTCTGATAAAACCAAAAACAGTACAGGAAAAGAAAACAACTGACCAATATTCTTCATGAATTTATATGCAAGAATTCTTAACAGAATTTTAACACATCAAATCTAACAATGTATATAAAGAATAATACACTATTACCATGTAGGGTTTATTTCATATATTCAATACTGGTTCAACTTCAGTGTCAAATCAATCAGTGTAATCCAATATATCAACAGGCTAAAGAAGAAAAATTATATGATCATATAACTTGACTCAGAAAAATACATTTGATAAAAGCATAACACATTCATGATTTTAACAAAAAGCTCTCAGCAAAGTGGGAATAGACAATAACTTCCTCAAGTTGATAAAGACTATCTAGAAAAACCTACATCTAACATCAGTCTTGGTGAAAGTTTGAAAGCTTTTCCTTTTAAGATTGGGAACAGGTAAGGATGTTTTCAATTTTGGAGCATGTTGAATTTCATATTTTTGCATTAGGAACATTCAATCTGTACTAACAATGAACATATGGAAACCAAAATTAAAAGCACAATACCACTGACAGTTGCTTCAAAGAAATAACCAAACACATACAGGCTGTGTATGCTGAAAACTACAAGATGCTGATGAAAGAAAGTAGACTTAAGTAAATAGAGAGACTTACCATGTTCATGGATGGAAAGACTCAATATTGTAAAGGCATCAGTTCCCTTCAATTTGATCTGTAGGCTTACTGCAATTGCTATCAAAATCCCAGAAGTTTCTGTTGACATAGACAAGAGTATTCTGAAATTTACAAAGAAAGGCACAGGCCCTAGACTAGGAAAATAACCTTGAAAATTAATAAAATAGGAGGAATCAACGTACTCAATGTTAATAGTAGCAGTAACCAAGCAAGTGTGGCATTGATGGAATAGAATAGAGAACACAGACACAACATCCACAAAAAAATTCCCAACTGATTTTTCAGAAAGGTGCAAAAACAGTTCAATGGAGAAAGACTATCCTTTTCAACAAATGGAATTGGAGCAACTGAACATCCATAAGTGAAAACATACAAAAAATA
The DNA here is from genome assembly GCA_004027185.1 of Glis glis. Taxonomy (NCBI): domain Eukaryota; kingdom Metazoa; phylum Chordata; class Mammalia; order Rodentia; family Gliridae; genus Glis; species Glis glis. The sequence goes on from PVJS01049007.1 coordinate 7,617, forward strand.
AATCATAATGATTTAACCTTGTCTTAAACCTTTCAGTCTGAACAAAATTTAACTCAAATGTATCAAATACTTAAGTGAAAAATATGTACTATGACACACTCTGGGAAAACAAAAGAGAAAATCTTCAGGATATAGGGTTAGGCAAAGAATTCTTGGGCTTGACATAAAAAATGTAATCCATAAAAGTAAAATTTGATAAAATTATTTAAAGAATTAAAACAAAATAAAATTTTTGGTATGTGAAAGCTTGTGCTAAAAGAATAAAAAACCACAGATTGGGGTAAGATATCTGCAAACCATGTATCTGGTAAGGAATAAATATATAAAGGATATATAAGCCATTCTCAAAGCTCAATAGTAAAAACCAGCAACCTAATTGGAAAACAGGCAAGAGCCATAAAGAAAGATTTTACTGAGGAGGGTATACAGTGGAAAATTAAGTACATGAAAAGATACTCGACATTCCTAGGGAGATGCAAATTAAAGCCACAGTGAAATATTACTACACACCTGTCAGAATCACCGGAATAAAATGAATAAAATAATAAACACCAAATGCTAGCAAGGCTATGGAGAAATGGGATCACTCATGCAGTACTGGTGGGAATGTAAAATAGTACAGTCATTCTGGAAAATAGTGTGACAATTTCTTTTGAAATTAGACATGTAATTGCTGTATGAATCAGCAATTGCATTCTTGGGCATTTATCTCAGAGAAATTAAAACTGATGTTTAAGCTGGGTATGGTGGCACATGCCTGTAATTCCATTACTTGGGAAGCTGAAATAGGAGTATCACAGGTTTGAGGCCAGCCTCAGCAACTTTATCAAAACCCTATTTCAAAGGAGAAATAACAAAAAGAGATGGGGGTGTAGCTCAGAGATAGAATGCCCCTGGGCTCAATCCCCAGTACAAGTAACAACAAAAACTTATGTTTATACAAAAATCTGTACACAAATGTTCCATGATAGCAGCTTTATCATAATAGCCCCAAAGTGAAAGCAAATGAGATATGCTTCAGTGGGTAATAAGCTGTGTTATAGCCATACCATGTAATGTGACTTAGCTAATTGAAATAAAACAACAACAAACTATTGATACATACAATACGGTGACTGAATCTTTGAATTTTTTTGAGGGGGGAGGGTGAAATATGAGTGGAAAAGGCCATTCTAAAAGAACATAAGCTCTATGATTCCATTCATATAACTTTCTTTGAATGACAGAATTATAGAAGTAGAGAACAGATTAGTGGTTAGCAGATGTTGGAGGAGGGGGTGGGGAGAGGTCAGTGTGGCTATAAAGTACAACATGAGAGATCCTTGTGCCAATGGAGCTGTTTTGTGTCTTGACTCTATATTTCCACGTCAATACCTTGGTTGTGATCTTGTACTATTTATTGCAGTGTAACATTAGAGAATATTGGGCAAAGGCCATGTGGTCTATTATTTCTTACACCTGCATGTGGATGTACAATTGTCTCAAAATAAAAAGTGTAGTTCAAAATAATCTGAAGTATGTGAGGAACTCTTTAAAGGGAGTGAGCAGCTGTGTAAAGTGTGTTAGGTTGCTTTGGTTATATTTTTTAAAGTATTGATTGTAGTTCCAATGGCAGCCAGTGTCTCTGTTCTGACCTCATGGGTCTTTTTTTGCAGAAAGTCTCAGATGATAAAGCCCTTAGTTTTCATTGCTATTTCAGGACATTTTAAAATAAAGGTGAGCTCTGTTGGTTAATTTGAACTAATTTCCATTTTTATCATCAATTCAGTGGTAGGCCATGTGCATTCAGGACTCAGTGGCATGTGACAGAGATCGTCAAATTCATAAAAAGCAAAATTGAAATTTACATAAGCAGTCCTGTGGATTCCTGGGGTGGAAAAGACTGCACCCAAGGCCTCATGCCTCTTGTTAGGAGTCGATCCTTTTTCCCAGCTGTCTCCCTGTCCTGTCTTCCATGAGCTCTGGTTCTGCTAGGGCAGGTGGCCCTTTGTAAGGGGCGGGGCCCAGTCAGCAGCCTGGTCCAGCTGTCTACACTTGCACCTAGGATGCAGGCCTGTGTCCGGCAGACCTGCCTTATTTTCCAGAAGGAAAATATTGGGCAGCCAGCCAGTGCCTGTGAGGTCGATGGTCCATAGAGCTCGAATGAACATCCATCTAGACGAGCCACCTGGGAGAGGATTCTAGTTGAATCCTCGTGAAACCCATTACATTTTAAGATAATCTAAGCAATTTGAATGAGATTGTGGGTGCGATTATCTGCTTCCAAGGTTGGCAGTCCTCTCTATTCTGTATCTGGCCAAGGACCCTGAAAGGCAGCTTCAAGACTGCTATTTCACATTCTTTGTGTGACAGGGATGGAGGATTATAAACTTCTGTAGAAACTTGTATAGAACTGGAGTGTGATGGTCAGCACTGTTAAGTGATTTTGACTGGACTGAGCCAAATCCTTTAGGATGTTTTACTCTTTAATCAACATATTCATGTATATCCTGGCAAATTCTAATGACAGTCCAAATATCTGAGATTCTTTTCACCCACACTTTTCATCTTATGACTAGTGGCCACTGTGCTATTACTTCCAGTTAAGGAAAGGGCATGAAAAGCTTTCTATAAGGTGATATCTGGGATCCTTATGTTGTGTACCTTTGGCTATATGACAGCCAACTCTGGTTTTACAATGTTCAGATGACCCCTGAAAAATCAGAATTAGATAGTTTTATTTAAAACAGCATTTGATAAAATTCATTTTAAACACATGAGATGGAAGGAGAGAATCTCAGTGTGTTAAAACAGAAGGCAAGGTAGGGGTAGAAATACTGGCTTGGGTCAAATTGGGTTGTTCTGGGTCACAGGTTTTCTGTGATTTTGCTTGAAATAGTCCACAGCACATCATCCCTAGACAGGATGAGAGTCTATAAAGTTTTTGGTTTTGTCTTTTAAAGGTCTTATTTACTGTCTGGAGAGAAGTTTGCTTTGCTGTTTTATATACCAAATAACCAACTTTTTTTTTTCTTCAAGAAGAAAGAAACCATAACAAATTGGGCAAGCCTGGAGTTCAAATATAGAATTCAAATGAGTAAACTCTCATTGTAATCTACTTCAGACCTTCTGAACCATTCATCAGACCTTAAAATGAACCTCCTGTGGCCTCTGTGGGGAGAGGAAGGAAAGAGAGTGATATGGTTTTTCTCTGGTTTTATAATGAGATGTCCTGAAACCCACTGAATTTCATGGCTCTTTTTAAGATTCATCTGCAGAGATTTCTTCAAACTCTGCTGATCTTAGAGACCCATGTAACTCTCATCTTCTTTGGCAGTTTTGATCTTTTCCAATGGGATCAGGGGACACTGAAGCTCCATGAACGAACAAAGGTACATCAGAGTTGTGGCATTTTCCCCAGTGTTGTTGCTTTCAGCTTGAGTTTGTCAAAGTAGGCAACATAGATTCGAACTACTGCCTCCCGTGTCCTTAGGGACATACAATGTACAGTTGATACAGAGGTGAGGGGTATGTTATGAACCATAAGCAGAAAGTGGGCTTCTATACATCTGTAAATGTTACCTGCTCAAACACCAAAGTGTATAGAGGGAACAAACACTAACCCACTTTTATTCAATTCAAACCTAATAAAAGGTGGTAAGAATTACATTACTTTTTAAATGTCAGGAGCACATAAAAAAGAACTTACATAGGCTGGACGCAGTGGCACATGCCTGTAATCCCAGTACAAAGCCAGCCTCAGCAATTTAGCAAGACTCTCAGCAACTTAGTTGAGACCCTGTTTCCAAGTAACAACATAGGGCTGGGGTGTAGATCAGAGGTAGAATGTCCATGTGTTCTTGTGTTCAATCCCCAGGACCACACATATATATGGAGAGACCAATAGAGTAACCATGGTGTGTATTTAAGGTTTGAATATAAGTAGATTGCAAAATAGTATGCTCTGTGGTTTCTATTTTACTTGCCTGTAAGATAGAAGGAAAGGAAAAGGGAGGGAAGAGGAGGGGAAAGGAAGATAAGGAGAGAGAATGAAGGATCAGAAGGAGGAAAGGGAGAGGAGGACCGTGAGGAATTCAAAAGGTACTCTTGGTATATTTCTGCATTATTAGAATGCTTTTAAACTGAGTCCAAAATACACTTGCAATTGGAAATACTTTTTTGTTTGTTTTTGGTACTTGGGATTGAATCCAGGGGCATTCTACCTCCAGGCTACACCCTCAGCCCTTTTTATTTTTTGTTTTTGAAACGGGGTCTTGCTAGGTTGCTGAACATCTTGCTAAGTTTCTAAGGCTGGGCTGGAAACTGTGATCCTCCTATCTCAGCGTCACAAGTACTGGGATTATAGGAGGAAATAATTTATTTTGAATAATTACTTTCCTATTCTGGAAATTAATACAAATATTTAAAATAAACTCTTTCCAGAAGACTGTAAATACTAAGCCAATTGTTTATCTGTGATTGTGAGGATGTCCTTTCTGCTAATTTCCAGATAGATTTTTTCCTTTTGCAAACAGGCTGATTTCTGCTTATCAAGGTTAAGAGATATGGCCACATTTTAAATCCATTTCACTCCACTGGCTTAAGTCAATTAAAATGCTGCTCTCTTACAGTGATTCAAATGATACACAATGCAAAGTATTTCCTAATTCCTGTGAGGTAGACTTGCAGAGTTAAAGTTACCAGAATGATCATTTGGGGACTATTTCTATGAGAGATGTACCCCAGAAAATCTGTTCAATTATTGCCTTCTCTAAATTATTTATTCATATTCATTTGATAAAATTCACTTGTTTGATAATAGCTAAGCTACCACCAGAGCACTATCTAGATTAATTCATATGTGCTAAAGCATAGTTTGGGTTAAAACCATCAATAGAATACAAAATTTTTTTGTTAATCTCCTACTTCAGTATATTGTGATAAATGTGAATTCCTTGCATGAGTTCAGACCAGATATCAGCAAACTTTTTTGTAAAGGGCCAGGTAGTAAATATTTTAGGCTTTGTGGGCCATCTAATCTCTGCTATAACTATTCAATTTTATGATTGTAGGAAGACAGCAGCCATAGGCAACATGCAAATGAATGGGCATGGATGTGTTCCAATAAAATTTTATTTACAAAAATAGGAAGTAGGCCAAAAGTGGCCCATGAGCTGTAGCTTGCCAATCCCTGTTCCAGACTGCAGAGGAGACTAGAAGAAGAAATCTGTTATTAAATAACTAGTTTACATTAGCCTCAGATTAAAATCTTTCTGAAAGGAGCACATGGAAATCAGTAGAGAATATGAGTAGATTGTATAATCTTCCTTCACTCTTCTAACTCTTGGCAAATGAAAGTTAGGGCTAGATCTCTACCTTGGATTGAATTTCTACTTTGAATAAACTTGCTGGTTAATTGATTTCTGATTTCTCTGTTCATCTATATTTAACTGGAAGGCCAGAAGACATGGCTACACATTACCAATAGAAGTTGACATAAAAATAATAACATCAGTCATAAATATAGCATTTTCCAATTTAGAAACTACTTCTCAATTTGATTCTCATGATTATTAACATGATTATTTGGTTAGGTGATCAGACAGATGAGTGGATACACGTAGATGCTTAAATGATTTATGCAGGTAAACATAATCAGTAAGTTCAGAACCCTATCACTAACACCCATCTTAAGATTCCAAATACCCTCCCATTACCTTCACTATCTTAGCAGGTAGAGTTATCTTTTTGACGTGGTTTAATACTATTTAATTCTTCTGAAGTCTTATCCTGTAGATTATAGCTCAATACATATTTATGTGCTAAAATAGTAACATTTAAATATGATAGGATGGAGTTGTTTATGTGATATATTATTTTTATAGAACTGTGGTGCCCACCTTAGTAGAAAGAGCATGAATTTTGTCCATAGGAAGTGTAAAATAAAGAATAACACAGAAGTTTGTTCATCATTTATTTCTACCCATGTGATAATCTACTGAGTTCTTTATATTAGTCTTCTCTATGTCCACAAATGGTCAGATCTGCTGGGAGTTCTGTGTGTGTGGGTATGGATGTGGGTGGGCATCTGGTCCACCTTGGTACTACCACTCAGCTAAGGAGAAGACTAGTCCTGTAAAAAGCTATGTTATTGTACGTGGCTGTGACCATGCCATCCCCCCCACCCCAGTTCCTAGCCAGTTCCAGCAACCATGGCTCAATTTGTTCTGTTACAGCTGCTTGTCCAAGCTTCACCTCAGCATCCTATCAAATGCAAAAAATGCCCTCTTCCTGGACTTTTCCCCTGGGATTCTGTCTTCGTGTCTCAAGTCCTGTGATGCGTTGGGGTAGCAATGATGGAACTGATCAAACCCGGAGACCCCAGGGAGTAGTCATGTTCCCAGAGACACTCATACACCTTATCATAAATGTTTGCACCTCAATTACCTAGAGCTTGCCCCTCCATGCACTGCTTAGACTGTGGTGGGGGGAGCAAAGCTGTTTACCCTAGACGGGGCCCTTGAACTTTCAGTGTCATATTGCTCTTACTTGATACACATTTTTAACCAGATTGGTTATTAACTATGAAGGAAAAACAATTGGGCAGGGATGGAGGGGCAGGAGGAACTATCCAGAGATATCTTTTCAGCACTCCTCATCCAAGGAAAGGTGCCTCCATTATCCAGATGCCCCAAACATAAACCTGCAGGGTATCCTGGGCCTCTCCCTCATTCTCAAACTAATTCTTCCTCCTCTGTGGTCTCCAATCTCTCCCCACACTTTAGCTCCAGACACCTGCTCCCCAGTTCCCATCATCATCATCATCATCATCATCTTCCCCTGCATCTCTGGAAACTCTGCCTCTGTAGAGTTCCCTACAGGTAGACAGGTATTACTGACTGCATAGGTGAGTGAATGGATAAAGGAATACTCGATTTCTCATCCTGCTTTAGTTTTAAATGGTCTTGAAAGTGAAAGGAAGAGTGAGAGGTAGGAAAACTGGCAGATGAAAGGATGGGGCTTGTCAACCTCATGTTTGGGGGAAAGAGAAAAACAAAACACTGTTCAGCTAAAATAGCAAGAGAACACAGAGCCCTAGGATTTTGATTTAAGTTATGATGGCACACGTATATCTCATTGGAGTTACTGTTCATCCTGACAATGTTGAGTCTTTGGAGTGAATTTAAATTCCCATCAATGGTCCCTGTTTTTTTTTTTTTTTTTTTTTTT